>JABASC010000054.1:0-81975 GCA_019776185.1 Plutomurus gul | reverse complement strand
GAATTATTATTGTCTTTTATCTGTGTGAGACGAGTGCGGTCATTGTATCGTACTTTTTATATCTAAATCTCTGGTCATGATTTGTGATACGCAATTGTCAGAAGTTTCCATTGTGCCTCTTCTTAAATAATTGTATATGTATGTTGTTGGTATAAGCCACTTTAGCATTTGGTTTGTCCTAATGTACTTACTTATAGTACATCCCCCATACTATTCTGTCAACACAATAGCTGCTGGCTTACTGACGTGCTAAGTCATACAGTATTAATATAAGAGTGGAGGGATACAAATGATGTACCAATACTAATACGATTAACAAATTCGTTTATTTGCGCAGAGAGATAAAACATCTCCACGTTTGACTTGAACTCTCATATTGACTGATTGTATGGGGCATAAAGCAAAATGCCCATAAAGATACACTGTAGAGATGTGGGCAAACACTGCTTGTATTGAAATCTGGATTAAACCGGACCTCTTGAGCTTTTAGTTGAAATAGAAATCTACATAGATAATTATTATAAGTATCTCATTTTTCAAGGTATTACAGTGACAAGCGTAGGTGCAAGGTATTTACTTAAATCTCTAAAGTTATTTATCTAAAGTAGTGCTCGTTGCGCTTCTGCTGTGTGTTTCAGCATGTTTAATAGACTTTGCGTATAACCAAACTACAAAATGCAATATTAGTACCTCTGTAGGTAAACTGTGAATCCAAATCTTACCTACGGTATTTTATGTATAAAATATTTGAGACTTTGGATATGTATTCCATAAACCCGAGGCAAAATGTAACAATAATTGTATTCGAAAAAGCTGAAATAAAGAGCAACTTATTGAAACTTGGGTGCGTACAAATTTAATTTGATAATTTAATTGGTAAAAAATGAAAAATGAATTACATCGGCTGTTATACCTCGGAATTATTAACCGAGTGACATTAAAGCCGACTTTTAACTTTTAATTAAACTAAAAAGTTACGATAGATTTTCACTCGAACTGAAAATATGCTGCATATTATAATCATACTATAAGTAATAGTTAACGAATTGTTTTTAACGGCGACATGAGAAGTTGATTTGGCTAAAACAGTAATGTAAATTTGCTGTTGGATGCATATTCGAGGTGCCTGTTAATAAGAGTGGGTGCCGGGTACTGTATTGTGTACTAAAAGCGTGGACGAGGACGGAGACTAAAACGAAGCGCATTTAAGTCACATCCCATATCTCTTGTGGATTATCAGTTGACAAGTTTCCACAGCTTTAGCTTTCCTGTTTATCTACTTCTAACTCTGACTGAGCATAAAATAAAATACAAGAGAATAGAGCGGAAAGCCGAATATCTTTGCTGGTAGTGCTCCCCCCAGTCTCTGCGCTGACTAATGTTAGTTGGGAGAAAAGACAAGAGCAGTTCCGATATCAAACAGACTTAAAGAAAGGACAGCCAAAAGGAGATTCTCACATATTCCTTTGATGCATTCAAACATGCAGCCACTTTACCAGTTACGTACGAAGTACGAACGTACACTACAAACGCAAGCTGGCCAAGTTCATCGATCACTCTTCCACTTCAACTTCCCCCAATGTAAATATCTTACCTATTGAATTAGATTAGCTTAAAAGAACCTAATAACACTCTAATAAAAGAATATGTGATGGTTTGTAGCAATATTGGATACATTTGTATTTTTGTATTAACGTTTTATAATATTTACTCTGTTAAGACCAACAATCTGCACATACAACACATAAGATTAGGACGCACCTTTATCAAATATCTATATCTTTTTATCAACTCATGACTCTCGATGTCATTATCATTATCTGAAATGTATGAGAGCATCATATCAATGAGTATGACTTTATAGCATTAATATTTTATTGGTCTTAAAGAAGATTAAAAAAAATGGACACGGGATCGCTGGCTGTTCAACTCAACAGTGCCTACTCGTGTGACTGAAGTAATATCAACTAAAGTTAACTCAGCCTGATACTGCTTACAGATATGAAATCCTTGATTGTAAATAATATTTGCAGATATTTTTGCACACAGAGAGAAACCTATGAAGTATAATAATAATATATGATGGCAGAATTTCCTTATTCATGTGTGCTACAGTATAGTAAGTATTACAACAGAGAATAAAATCAATTTGCGTCGTTTCATATGCACTTTGTCTGCCGTCAAAATGCCCTTTGCCTTTCCTTGGTCCATGCTCGTACAGTGTCCACGTTCGCGATAACAAAAGTCGCGTCCAGCACTGCGTTCTCGGGAATTCTCTATAAATGACCGCAGTCAAATGATTTTACTTTGTAGCGATGTAGATAAAATGTTAAAGCAGTGGTTGTGATGCGATTCATGTGATTAAATAATTTAGAACAATTTCTATGTGTACTTTGACGACTATTTGTGTGCAGAGTGTGGTGTCGATGACTTCACTCTGTTTTGCCTTGTCGGTTGAATGAAAGGGAGACGGCGTACACTGCTGGGTGTGCAAATGTTGCAATACCACTTACTATATATACACATATAAAGTACTGCTATTTGTATATATTATGTACAGACTATGAAGGACCACTTTCCTCTTCTCTTCACTCTTTTATTATATTATTACTCCCTCTGCTCAGATTGATTTAAAGGAGCAATTTGTGTAGAGAAAACTGATAAGAAGGCGGAACAACGTGTGTACGGCTCGCTTGATTTGTTTAGCCGTTTAGCACTGAGCTACGTAGCAATCATCCGTCCAGGTGCCCCCAACAACAAAACAGATATGGTGTGCCTTGGCGAGAGTAGTGCATCAGAGACGTGAGAGACGAGACGAAGGCAAACCAACTCAGTCGACTTGTCAGTCAACTCGAACTCTTCTGATTAAAATGGTGTAAAGTGTTCGAGGATAGAGCGGCGAGAGGATTTGCTTTGTACTCTGGCCAGGCATGGTAGGTGGCAAGTCAAGGTAGCACTCATGAGGAATTATGTGTGCGCACCATAAGATCACGGTGCTACATCAACGCGAAGCATGTAATGACACTGCTTTCTGTACTGCCTGCTAATACGTACACAGAGGTATGCTAATATGAGGACTGGAGGCACAGAAGATCAGAAATGAGCACAGTATATAAAGACAACGTCCCATTGCATGCAATTACCAATGTACTTATACTGTTGACTCGAGCTGTGTTAATAAATATATTGAGAAGTGAGGACTCGTTCTTGTATGATGGAGAGCAGATTGGATAGTGCAGAACAGATAATATGCGACAGGAGAAAACCGGATAGCTACAGAATTTCCACAAATGGTAGATATGAGACTTGATTTGTATGCAGAAGCACAGCGAGTTGATTCTCCATATTATTTTCCTGAAAGATGCATTAACAGGTTAAATATTGTTTTCAATGAAATGCTGGGAAATTGATTATTCTTTTATACTGTGGAGAGCTGACGTTGTGCGACTATTGTGTCCTGGCTAAGTCTGACTCATTTCTTTGCGCAGTGAGTGAGGCGGGAAATGAAGCCAAGCCAGTCTCGTCTCATGACTGATTCATTATCGCATTGAACCAAAGTAGTAAGTAATGTGCTTTAGTAATGGCAGTGTGATGTGTAGTTTTACAGATAGTTGCATATGCTAGTAAACACATACACACAGAGAGATAGATAGAGAGAGAGAGAGAGATAGATAAATGCGAGTGAATTGAGTAGGAAGGCATATAATGGTATATACTACGAATGTTGGTGCAGATTCATCGCTCGTTGAATGCTTATCGGGTCCAAGATCGAGACAGGTTGGTTTTGTTAAGGGCGAAAAAATCCATGACGCTGACGCCATGGAGCATACAGACACATTTGACTATGTATATACTCTAAAGGCAGTATCTTCTTTGCTCTCTGCAGCACAGCATAGCTTAGCACCAGTGCACTCTCCAATAATCCAATCTCGACCATATCTGTGCCAAGCCAAGCCACTACAAACAACACAATGGAACATAACGCATAACACCGCATCACATTACCGTACTAATACTCCTTGCGCTTTGTCTCTTATCTTAATGCTATCTCTGCATGGTGATGTTGCCCGAACAGCCTTTACGTGCTAACAATAAGTAGGTAGGAACTGTGTGCTGGTAGGATACATGCACGTAGTGTGTGCAGGTGAAGGAGGAAGGCAACCTAAAGTGTGTTTAAGAAACGATGATGGGCAATCATCTCTTTTCCATGGATAACTAGCGTGCACACAAGTGTACACAGCAGAATGCAGACGCATGCTATCAGCCCTTTTGAAGTGAAGACAATTATTAGCCAAGGAAATTATTAGTTTTCTTCAGGCCTAATACGAACATAGAATTTCCTCGATCTGTACTACAGATGTTTCTTGTCCACAGCTATTTACCAACACTGTAGGCATGGCTAAAATCGTATTTCCATCACCTGTAAGTGAGATTTTTGCTGCGATCAAAATGTGCTGTGCGTGGAATCAAATCGGAGGAGGAGAATGGGAAGGCTCTGCTCTGTACTCTTTACTTTAAAAGCTACTCTGTGAGAAGAACTCAAACAATAAGTAAGAGAAAACGACTTGACTTTGTATTATTATAGAGCGAGTTGGGAGATGATGTGATTCTGTGTCTGCCCTGCTATCCCCTATCAGTTCTAGATATCTTGCACTCGACTTGCGCTTACCACCACTACAGCACCAAGTGATAGATAAAAAGAGTTGATGTCGATGTTTGAATTTGCTTTGCTTATTGCTGTAGTAGTACTAGAACGATGTGGGTAATTGTGATCGGATCGTATCTACACAGTCTACAGGGTGTCTCGTCAAAAGTTGACCGCATTTTGACATTCTATACATTTAAAAAAGCTGATCCTTCTTTTTATCTTTTATTTTTTTGTATTCAATCATGAGATGAGAGAATGTAAAATAGAAATAAAATGTGTCCTCCGATTCCGCAAGACCTGAAGATTATTATGTTGATGTCGAAATTTATTGATTAACTTTGTACCCATCAACTCAATTAAACATAATTTAATTAAAAAAAGTTTGTATGAACCCGGAAAGAAAGATTATAAAGAATTAGTTGAGATTCAGTATTTGACAGTCATCCAACTGTATAATGTACATCCAAATAATTCTGAACGAGGGGCATACTTACTGACATTAAGACGTCAGGCCACATATGATTGACAATAAGTTCTTTAGTTTTGAATCCGGTTCCATTGCCACTGAATGTTGGTCGGATTGAATATTACAAATAATTTTGCATGTTCTAACCTCGTTCAAATAAAGCTAGAAATATTTAGAGTCAAAATGTGATAACCCTTAGATGAGACGCAAAGTGCATAGTGCGCTGTTGCGATCTTGATCAAAGTTGAAGGTAGACTCAAAAGTCAGGTCACCCTACAGCTACATTTGTTTGAATATCCAAAAGTATTATGCAATTACCACCACGTTGTCTACATACATTTGGCTGGACACTCCACTCCACTACTCCACCACTATAGATCGGTATATGCGCAAGGAAAGGCCGAAGGAAACCTGTTCTGTTCTATTAAATTGTATATTCCGTATTGAGATTCCTACCTACCTGCCTCCATCACATCAGATTCACAATCCACATCACATTTCACATCAGTTGGGCAGGATTTATTTTATAATAAAAGGGAATAAGTGTGAGTAAAGTGAGCTCTTATCTGCCTGCCATCTATTCTCTAAAGCATATGTTCATAATGACGGCGAGTCAAATAATTATGTATGCAAGACCTAATGCGATAACAAAATTAGATGGTACTTCAAAACCGCTTTAAAATGCTTTTCTGATTCTGATGCCTCATCGCATCATTCACCCCACACCATTACTTGTTCACTGGCTCTTACAAGTTGATCATTTGGATGGTCGTACCAGCAAACCAACTTTAACCAAACTGACACTCATAATATTTTATATAGAAACACATCTCTATACATACAAGCGTGTGGACGTGAAAGCTTTTTACTTATGTACAGATATGTATATACGAAATTCGTCCAAGTCAAGTGAATTGAAATACAGTGTTTTTCAGTCGGTCGATAAACCGAACCAATCCTAATCACTTTGGTAGTTCTGTTCTGCCTACTAGAAATATTTGTACGGGTATTGCATGTAGCACCGGTATGTCTGCTTTTTAACACTTTGGCTTAATTGATGGGATTTGGTAGTTGATTTGATGCCTTGTGATTTGCCTTGTTAACTATTTCATCTAGTTCGTCAGGGGAAAACATAAGCCTGGCCTAATATAAAATAATAATACAACGACCAAACAAAGGCACATACGAGCAATTCCACACTTTAAATAAGCATAAAATTGTATCGCTCTCTGCCCATTTTTTGGTGGAGTGAGCGCTCCAGGTAGTTTCTTCGTTATCTACCTCAACTAAATACAATCTACACTACAATCCCCTATTTTATTGTTCATACAGATTGCGATAAGGAGACTGCCCTTAGGTATGTGCCTGACTGCCTATGAGACAGGACAGACCCACTCGAAAGATTTCCATCAAACTTGACTCGGGCGAAAGCCCCTATGGCTACTACATGCTAGTAATGTTTAGTAGGAAAGACGGACGGACGAACTGCACGTTCGTCTTGTTGTTTTCCTCTCTACTAGTTATTTATTTCCCACTGCCTTCACTCAAGAGTTAACTACTCATTTCCCTTTGTTTCGTTTTCCCCGTGTTTTCATATCCTTTCAGTGTATGGGTTGTAGGGTCGACCTTTTAGAATTTAGCTCTTTTGGCTACGAATGAACTGAACTTAATAATCAGCTCTCTCTGTCTCTCTCCTGGTAATTTTGCTCTTCCTTTGATTCCATCCCACCTCTTTAGCATCGTCTGTGCACTGCAAGACCGAGATGAACTGTGTTATTATTGCGTTAACTAGATTACAGTTTCCACCCATTTTCTCACCTCTCTTTATGTCTTTTCTAACATCTTTACAGATTGTTAGAAACTCATCACTTCAATTCCTCTCTTAAACAGAGATAGCGAGTGTTACATTGATATATACTTACTTTAATGTATGTAATATTTATTATGGACATCAATATTGCAGTAAGAAAGCAAGATGTAGATGGAAAAATGAGATTTGGAATTTTTTAATATGGATTTTTATTCCATATCATCGTATGGGTTTATTCTGTTTTATTCTACATATTTAAAGTGACATATGAAAACCTTCATCCTCTTACACGCCAGCATACCTTATTCTAATTCCACTGTGTATGTACACAAAAAAGTGTGAGCGGAACTTATTTTCGCGTTGAAGGACATAGGTTGCTTTGAATTAATAATTTTCATAGTGTTTGTATGTATTTGTTATCAATAAAGAAACATAAGGACAGCAACCACTACGATAATTTTAAAACGACGATTTTTATAATAATTTTCCACTTTTAGATTAGAGGAAAAATGTAGAATTCATGAATTTTAAAACTGTCAATTGAATAAACAATTATTATTTCAAAATCATACGATTAAGTTGATTTTGTGGGACGGTACTTCTCCATTTAATACCACTAATGCCTTTAGTATTAGAATTAACCTTGAGACAGTAGGGAATGTCAAAAATGAAACTGAAGAATACCGAGAACTTTCATTAAATTTGCATCAGAAATCAGAACTAGTTCTCGTTGGAGTAGCGATCGCCAAAATATAAAAAATCTTAGAGCAGTAATATTTCTCCATGATTACCACCACATTGAAATTGAAAGGAAATTATAAATTGAGCTGGCAAAATAATCTGATGATTAATCATTGCTTACATATTCGCATAAACAAAAATATACAAGATTGGAAAATTGGAATACGCAAGGATCAGTCTCTCTCCCCCTGACTTCTACTTATTATTTCATCAATGTAAAATATGAGCATTACATCAGAATATTCGATACTCATAGTTTACGGCACGTCTGCGATATGAAAAACAAATGAAAACTTAGTTTTCATCAATCTCTCAATATCATTTCAGGAGAAGAAAGGAAATGTCTACATTTGCATGTAAATGTAATGTTCACATTTCCGCCTCTGCCTGTCGTCTTCCGTGTCTGTAGTCTGTACATGAGATATTATTATGTCACTCTCATTGCCACCTTCTCCATCTAGTTAAGAAACTGTTTGTATCCCTCTTATAGTATCTTTGATGTAATAAGTAACGCGTTAAGCCAAAACTCAACGAACAGAACACCCCCTCATCATCAACATTATGACTGAAATTCAGCATGAGCTTACAGCGTCAGATCGTTTGCATGTCCTACCATAGGTAGTAGAGGTGATGATGAGTGAGCCAGCACAGGACTAACAATAAGCCAGAATTCAAAGTGCACTTAAATAGAGTCATTTACTCTAATTACAGCACACTTAGTAATAACTTATTCGGAAACATAGAAGATTTCTCTATGGCATTACCATTACGAATTCCGTTCAGGTCAAAGTATTCATTAGGACGAAATTAACTTCTGTCGCTGTAGTATTATGTCTGCAATACTATATCTCACAACATTACCACTCGTTCGCACGGTAACCCATTGGATTCCGTCTTTCAACCGTACAGAAAGCATAAGGTCAAAGTAGGCAGTCCCATGTCTCTCACTTTCTCGTCTCTTTGTGGGTCTCGCCTCTGAAACGGAATCATGGAGCAAGCAGCCAGACTTTACATATAGTACCTGCTGAAAATCACAAAGTATTTGTATAGCTTAAGCATCACCTCCTGTGACTGGGGTCTTGTAACACTTTGACACATGTCATTGTCATTGTAGCCGAAAGTGAAAGTAAACGGATGGTCCTATCACCATACCAAACTTCTCTTCATCAGTTATACTTACTTTCTCTCTCTCTCTCTCTCTTGGAGTCGTCTATGGGCGCCCTACTACTACTAATAGGCCTATCCCCATCGTGTAGTCAAGTGAAAGAGTTAAGTAACTTTGCAACATAACTGACTTGCCTCGACTCACAACGAAATCAGCAAGAACCGGCTGCAAAGACTGTTTGGAGACGGGGTCTCTCGTAGCCAGACAGCCACTGGTAGGCAGTGAAAGCGGAGTAGAGAATAATTCGGAATTCGGAGAGAAAGAGACAAGCAATTTCCCTCTTGGAGTCATCCTAGTGTGAACATGGATTGGAGAAACGTCCCTCTCTGACAGTTGACAAACAAGTCTTATTGGGGATAATAGGATGAGGATGATCGCAAACTGCTCGCCTATGCTCTTCGCTTGCCCTGTGCTGTCCCACGTTTCCCCTTGACTTCTTCTTCCCAGCCTTCTCTACATACGTAAATATACACAAACTATCCCCACACATGAAATGTATGCTCTATGATGCACTACTGCTAATAAATCCTACACATTGCACTATATGCTACTTGTTTGTTTGATTTAGTAAGTAGAGTAGAGTGAGTGCAATGAATCTATGGGACTGCAGACGTCTCAGATGCGAGAGGCATCGTCAGTGGGACTTGTCTACAATTTCAGCCTTCTCACTCATTCATTATCATTAATCAGCTTATGTAGCTACTTGCAAACACACTAAATAGTGATAAGTTTCAATTTCTCGTGCCAGAGAATATAAAACATGTATGTGGAACAATGCAGTCTATTGTTTGGTTCGTGGTCTCCTATATATACTGTGTATACATTGTACATACTATAGTAGGTATAGTGTTGCCTTTCACAAAGAACGTATCAATGTCGAGCATAAGGCAAGATAATCGCCTCTAGTTTGTGTTTGTGAATTTTGGTGTATTGTTATGTGTGTTCCCTATAATACGATATGTGCGGTTGTATTACAAGCATTAGGGTAGAGTCGCATTTGCACCCCAAGCTCTGTGTGGTAACTTATAATGTGCTTAGCTGCTGAGAACTACAGATGCAGCATCAGTGTGAAATCAGGATTTTCATCAAATAAACAAGCAAGGAATCGATTCCCTGTAAATTTGCAAATTATATCAAGATATAGACCATAAGACTACTTATATCTGGTATACTACACTAGTATACACATATGGCAGTTTTATGTTCGGTAAGTGAAATACATAATCACAGCTCAGCTTGGCAATGAATGAGTGACAACTACATTTTACCAATTTATTTCAATCTTAGCACAGAAGCGTTCTTAGTGGTTTGGTGTTTGCGTAATCGCGCTAACGGTAACAATAATAAATGATATGGCTAAACAATTAGCTTCGTTAGACTTGACGTGCAGCAGCAGTGGAGATGGTTGTGCTGCTCTGTCGGTTGTGTGTGGACTTGTGGAGAAGAAGAAGTGCAATGTCTTGAGCAGAAAGGATTAGCTTAAGGTCTCATTCATATGAATTATGAATTTATGATGACTAGGCATTAGTGGCACAAGTCAGAAGTGTTCTCAAGGCTTATTGCCTGAACCATAGGCAAGGTTTTATTACGGACCGCTGCTGCTTTCTCACAGCGTTAAGCAGTCGTTGCCAGTCATACTGGTATTTGTATTATGGTGCGGAAATCTTGTCTCTCTGCTGAAACTGAAAGTTCATATTGACTTTTTGCTGACAGAGCGTCCTCCTCCTCTGTCAACGATCATGATGACGATGACAATCACGTTGGCTACGGATTAAGTCAAACTGACGCCGAGCGCGTGCATGTCTTAAAAGCACTAATATTGAGCCAGAGTGAGAGAGAATGCAATAAACTCTTTGCCTTGTGACTGGCTGAGTGCTGGGTCTACTCTCTGCGAAAAACTGTTATCTCTGAGAGAGTTTTCTGTTTGTGCATTCACTTTGCGCTTTTATCTTTCAGACAGAACCCTAAATATTTCAGATGCCATGCAGATCCTAATCACGATCAATCATACTGTCCCCGAAGAACTAATCTCTTAGGGAACCTTAGTAATATCTATTATAGTAGTTGAGTCGACGGAGAAAAATATTCTCAAGATGAACGGAAGGGATTACAAATGAAAAATTTGTTCGCAATCTAGAGAATTTAATCCGAGAAATGGATTTATACGAATGTCAGCTCCTATCAGATGTAGAAATGTAGTAATGATGTTATTAATGGACAGAAATGTTTTTATGACAAGTCTGTCTATATAGAAGACATTGTGCACCAATACAAACTCACCCAGCCGGAAGATACGATGAATGCATCCAGACGAGTATTCTTCTTCTCTGTACTACTAACTAACTTCATTTCTATCCTAGAACTAGTTCAAAAGCGTTGTTGGAGACACACAGAAGATTCTTTGTGTACCTATAATTCTGCGCACATGCTTACACAATACTACATATACATACATACACAACCTACCAACCACTGTTACTGGTGGCTTTCACAACCGTATCTACTTACAGAGTCTGCAGGGTACACAGAGTTAGGCTAGGTCTGAGTTAGTAGTTGGTCCGTGATTTATCGATAGATAAGTGCACACTGTATATATGTTATATATGTTAAAAGGCTGCTACACATAGCTGGCGTACGTGCAGCACGATGTGATGTAGATAGATAGGAAGCCATTCCATAACTTGATCTATCTAAACTGACTTGAGAACATTCCATTTGATTTGACGTCTGCTCGACTGACTGACTTGACTAGACGGGACTGCTTGCAAACATTTCGTCGAGCCGAGAGAGCAAAGCAAGGCACACACAGCAAAAATAAAGCTTTTACAATCAATTGCATTTCCCGTAGAGAAGAAGTATGAACGAGAATGGTGGTTGCTACCTACACATCAAAGTTTGAGTCGGTCGCATTAGATTTCTTCTTATTTCATACACAAAGCACAAACGCTCAAATCCACTAAACTACTTATAAACTTACAACAAGCACTTACAACAAGGAAGAAAAAGGAAGAGAGACCGAACAGAGGAGAGGCATACTCGAAGTAGCAGCGGAAATTTTGCCTTTCGGTGTGTACTGTACTCCACATAGTACACACACATTGGATTTTGGCATAGGCGCCGATTAGAATGCTTGATAAATGCCAGACTACCACCAAATGGCTATTTCTTTATCAGCAGAGCTGATAAAATGCTCAGGATTGTGTAGACGAGCACCGAACGAAACTATATCTGACTTAGTTGTAAGTAAACTGAAGTCAAAAGCGATAGCGTACGATACGATATGGCTCTAGTGCACTACTATGTGCCCTTCTCTATCCACTCTTCAACGTTACAACTGAATATGTTGTACAAGAATCGCTGCAATAGAAATACTACTAATAGCAAAACTACTACTACTACACTAGCACTCGACTGTTCTGTTCTCTTTTGCTGATATTATCATCCTTCAAGCTCAACTCAACTTAACTATGCTCCATGCCGTGCTATCCAGCATGTTAATGTCGAAATCAAGTGCGACTCCTACCACTTCCAGAACTAGTTTCTAATAATATTACTGTTTTACTTGAACACACACACAGAGTGAGAGAGAGAGTGAGAGAGAGACTTGCTTGTCCCTTTTCATTAGCTATGCATCTAAAGTTCACTCTCACGTTTACTTTAGATTTCGGATTGCAAGCTTTTCTCCCACTTCACTCACCAAACAAACCAACGTGCAATGCAATACCTTGAGAGAGTAACTTTACAAGTTCTAGCTCCTTCGCCATTGTTCGCTGCGTTGTGATGAGACTGCCTTATACTTATTCTCCGCGTAGTTGCTGTAGTACTAAGTAAGTAGTGGCTGTGCTTTCCCTTTCTTTCTGCCATGCGACGAAAATTTACTGTTACTTGATTTTGTTTGAGGTCCCAGAAGGGGCTTAGCCACCAGAACATCAGCTTCAGTTTACTTTCCTTATGTTAGTTTTGCAGCTTAAGCTTTCCTTCCACTGATTGTGATTGCTGGTTTACTACAAGCACTTATATACCACTACTATATATAGAAGTACTGCTGCAAGCATCTATATCGCGATCTAGATCAACTTTATAATGCACCTCCTCCTCCTCCTCCTGAAGTATTTCATTTTAGCGACGCAATATCCACCTAGAATTCGATTGCTGATGGCTGATGTCCTCCTCTCTGCCCCGTTTAGTACTTCATTTCGCCTACACACAAGTTTCCGTTTTGTATCACAGTAAATACATACAGTGTGTTGTAGTGGAGTTCTTTTTTTGAAATAAAAGAACATTGAAAGTGCTTACCTGTACGTATAACCACTCCTACAGTATGAAATAATAAAGTTAAATAACAGTGGAACAAAAGCCACAGCTTAATTAAGAACAAGTAAGTACGTACTAGGTTAGGTAATGCGGGCATTTTATCAAACTGCTGATTGTAAGCTCATTTGATATGCACAAGTTCTTATTACCTTTTAACCTGAAGTAATTCAACCTTAACGATTTCAGGTTATTCGGCTTAAAATGCAAAGCAAGGACAGACTTGTGAGTGTACTTTGTATATTTTACATTTGTTCATGTTATGCGAACGAATAGTACTGTTCTGTGCCGTATGTGCATTATGTATAGTAGTAGTACCTTGGAATATTCAGCAAGTATTAATATTCGCCGCTTTCTCGAGTGCACTAATGGAGAAATTATATTGCTTAAGGCAAGCCCCGATAAATTTAGCAAAAACTACAATATTATTATAATCTCTTCACTTATCTGTCCTGCTCTCATGCTACATGCAACGAACCTTTCCACAACCATATTATACCTACCACACACATTTACCTGCATGTTAACCAAAGATGTAAGGGTATCATAAGTATAAATAATAATATGTAATAATTTTATCAGCAGACCATCTCGAAAGGATTTTGATGTGTTTGGGGTTTAAAGGTTTAGAAAGATAAAATTAAAACTTTCCGAACAATTTGTGGCTGTGTGCGTAATGTGTACTTGGTAAGTACTTATGTAAGCAGTTAATAGGTCAGCCACTAAACGAGTAATCCTCCCACTAGTAGTTCTGAAATTTATTTGCACTACTGCAGTCATTACCTTTTGAGTAAATTTGCATAGTGCTATTCTATAAATTGCAGTAATAATATTTCGTAATGATTTGCGTTGATGGGGATCGTGCAAATAGCGTAGTGGAAATTGAAGTGGGTTTAGTTAGATCTAGATTGAGGCTGGGGACAAGTGAAGCGAGTGGTGGAGGAAATAGAAATGTTGGCCGATGTGATAGGGACGATGCGAACGCGATACCCAACAATACTTTCGTTTATTATTCAATGTGCAAAAGTGCTCTGGTTTTAAGTACGACAACGTACACGTATTATTTTATTTAGTGTTCCAGTGAATTTGTGGAAGCCTTTGAGTGGTAGCTACATACAAGCATATCGAGTTTATATTTAGATGGTACGTACTGAGCGAGTACAAACGATCGAGGTATTATTATATGAGTTACTCCAGCAGAGGGTAGGCTTTCCACATCCTTATCTCTTATCAGCATCTGAGTTCCGCCAATATGTTGTTAGTTACTGAGCTTTTTGCATGTGAGCAGATTATGATCCATCCACAAAGCTCTCTTCTTGAGCAACGGAGACTCACGTTTAGAGTCAGCTCTGCCCAAGTACACTTTTACTTACCGAGTACCTACATTACGCAGTGGTAGTACACTCATAAGAATGTGAATTAGCTAATAAAACGACTACTAATAAGCCCATAAGGCAACCACCCAGAAACTATTTACAAAAATTATGACCTACATTATTTAGTTTGCAGCCTACTGATGAACTTTATCACGTGCCATTCTTTGCCCAAGTATGTAAAACATTGTAACCGATCGTCAAGCTGAAATGGTAATGTAGACACTAGTGCAGATTGTAGAATGGCTTTGCGCACGAGACGAGCTCTATGCTAATCTGAAGAGCTGAACTTGTATAATAGAATGCGATACTATATTCATGTTTATTTGCTGAGAGCACTGTGCCAATAAAAGAATATACTTTTCATAGATTACTTAGTTAGCTCGTTTCTCATCCTTCTATTCTATTCATCTTTCGTTCAACATTGTAAATATGAGTTAAATAATTAAGTGTAGGACATTTCATAATTAAGCATCGAACACGATCAATGAAACATTTTATTTGTGCATGTGAATAATGGTATTAATATGAAAAATGTGAATAATTCATAACATGAAATGAAGAGAAAATCCCATTTAACACATTAATTAATCCCAGTGTGATGACATCATACCCGAAACCCTGGTAAAAAGAGATTTTTAAAAGTACCAGAGTTAAAATTAGTACGATCTATAAAAAAATGATTTAAACTTCTGAACTTTGAGTTGACAAATTATTTCATTATTTACTGCAAGATAATCACATCCGTGAAACAACACGCTTTCCAGCGAGCCAAACTTTCTGTTGACTAAAAAAAGGACGGAAATACCATAGTAAGAACGTGGAGACATTTTTTACCGTCTTTTATGTGCCATAAGGTCATGGCCATTATTGCTGTTAGATTTCACTTGTGCAGACCGAATGTTTTAATGATGGTCACGAGAATTGAAGAAATTGACTTTAACCTGTCTATGTAGACATTTAATATCATTATGATTATATAATCTATAAAAAGATGTACTCATGATTTTGTTTTCCGTACAACCGTTGTAAGTAGTAAAGAGTATTTAGCACAAAAAAATAACCGCACACACACAGCGAGATTTCGATTAGAACAGAGATGTTGAAAACTACCAAGTAGTTAAATACAACCGCGACATCTTTTTTTCCTTCCATAGAATCCACCATTACCGTCAGTTTTGTTTTCTGTTGTGGTGTGAAGTAATGATTTGGTGGTAAAGACTGCACTCTGAAAAACGTACATAAGCCCACAGACACTAACGGCTGACGAGGGCAGAATTGAGTGGGACTATGGACGAGTAACGTAATAGACGTGAATGTCATCGTCAGAAAAGATAGTGGCTTCTTGCCCATACTGAACTGACTTTGCTCTAGATTTTCTAAAAGATTTCATCTGATGCTCGAAGATTATATGGGTACACTTTGTCAGACCCGTCAGCTCAACTCAACTCAACTCAAAACCAACAATAACACAGTCAATGTGTCATTCATGTCATTACAGTTTAGCCAGACAGTATCCCAAAATTATGGAGTTGGTTCCATATTTCCCTCGTCTCGTCGTACTCTCGACCAGGAAAGACAGTCACGTCAGCTCCACTCCATGACAATATTTTATCTAATAGAAACTCGATTAGCTTACGCGTTGGCTTAGCCTGCCCCTCATGATTGACAATAATATGATAGTGAGTGTTGATCAAATTACAAATATGGAAATGCACAGAGTGAGCGACTCTGTTTGCCTTGTTTCGAAAATGAGGAGTCTGCTCAAGTCTTAAAAGCATACGATTCTGTAGTACGATCACATCTTTTGTTCTGGGCTCCGTATGCACTGATTTCATAGTGAACACCACACACGCTTTTGTGTAACGGTGCTATGCTGGTTGAAGCAGATAAACTTTTGATAGGGAATTGACTAGGTGCACACACACACACATACACACACACCCAGTGCAGTGCTATGTGATTCGGTTAGCGCTACATGAAGAATGATGATACGATGCGATACAGCAAGATATATTATGGGCCACACATCCATACTCTCCACTCTCCACTATTATATCCCTATATACAATATAATAAAAGGCTACTACCATTGCATTCCCTCTTGCCACTGCATTACGTTCAAAAGTTGCCTTGGTTCGTATCGAACCCTATCCTCTCGTATCATACATTATCGCCTCTATCTATCGTCTATATCCATCCATTGGTTAGACTAGTTTGGTTTTTATTCCGTGAAATCGAATCGATAGAGCCAAGGCATTCTTTCTACCATTACGTTAAACTTGTGGAAGTGGCGATATGAGGGTGAGATAAAGTACACGTTTAACATTACATTGACACTGCTAACTACATATAGGTAAGAGCTACATACTATATGACCTTTCCTGCCATGTAGCCACTGCCACTACTGCTGCTACGGCACAGACACACCAAATATGTATAAGCACAAAAAGAGTAGTAGTCTGATTGCGACTTAACTTGGTTTAACTATGTGCTACTGGACTGTCACTAGTGTCAAGCTTTGCTTTGCAAAATGCAGTTCTGTCGCTATACCTAATACCTATACGCGTAGTATATAGTAAACATATCGGTAGTAGCAGTAGTACGGAGATAATATGTAATGCATCCATGGTGCATGTATGTATGTATGTGTGGATGGTGCTCAGTGCTACTCCGTGTGGTGGAGGAGTATTTAAGAAGCAGACATTGAAGTGAACAGGGAAGACAGATTTAAGGCTAGTATACAAACACATCTGAATCTGAGCTCTTATCACTCCGATCCGGGTACAGATAAGATCGTATTCAGCTCTGGCTGGCAGACTGAAAACGACTCTGTGACCTCCTCCTTTTCTCTCGCCCCGAGCATCCCTCCAAAGTATTCTCTCCTCTTTTCAATTCAATTTATCTCCTCTTCAGTCCTCTTTTTCCAACACATCGTCAATCTTTCTAGCTCATCGACAACGAGCGGAGAGCGAGAGAGAGAGAGAGGATACCTACCTTCAACTTTACTCAACTCTATCTGTCCCGTCCATGATATGTTTTATATTATGGCCCACTATACAAATATATTTACTGTATCGCTTCTTCTCGCTCGCTCGCTGCCACTGTTAACTTCGGTATGGCCTGTCTCCTGTCTATCTATCTCTTAACTGCTTGCTACCCACTCTGAACAACCATATTACCAATCGCCAGTGAGATACTGACTTAAGTAACTTACCAGAATCGCTCTACACGTATACACTAACTGTATTGCCTGACTTACTGTGTGAAGAAGAATTTTGTGGTGTACATATGTATAGTGATACAAAATATTGTGCTTTCCACTTATAGGCTATTGTAATCCCGTATAGGGCTGCTCTCGTTATTGCGATTGCTTAATATTGTGATGTTTTAAAGTTGTTTCCGTGCAGTCGGCAGTCCTAAACACAAATAGTTGTTCGTTTGAGTGTACTGCTGACGTCAATGAGACTACAAGACGAGACCAGAGCTGGTTGGTTCATTTTCAGCTCAGCTCAGTTAGCAAAATATGAACTAAACTAACCATCTATTTAGTTTGAGTAGAATTAAATCGTTATAGATATGATTTCCAAAATATAAAAGTAATAATGGTCGAGGAGAGGTGTCTACCTTACACATCTCTTGTATGTAGTACATACAATATGATTTGAGCCGCTGTGGCGTATCAAGTACGACTACAGATGATATCATTAAAACTAAGTAATATATGTAGTGGCAAGGAAGGATTATTCTCTGATATCATATAGAAAGTTGACTGCTACCGGAATCAAGTCAATCAACTCGTTTATAAATTGCAGCGATTCTTAAAGTTAGACTCGAGCAGCAGCACGGAAACTTGAGAATTGATATTGCGTAAAGGTAAACACTGTTCCTACTGAGAGAAACGGAGGGGCTGCCTGCCACAGCAATCTGCTCAAAGAACGAATGCATGACTTGTGCAATCAACACGTCGGCTGCCTGTCTTGTCTATCTTTCCACCTGTAATCTACACCTGGAACTGTTACGGGACGTGCTGCGCCAAAATTTATGCTTGCATAGGAATAATGTATAAGAAATGCAGACAGAGCATTGAATATCTCTTTGTATGATGTATGTAAATGTAAGTCAAACGCTTTAGAGGTAGCAGTCGGCCATTCATATACCAATATAGACCGTCTCCCACTAGTAAGTAACAGTAAGGCTTCCTTTCACTGAATGTAATCAAGGAACACATGCACTTCATGTTTGGCTCCGTCCAGAAGCGTTGTGTACTATTGCGTTGTACGTATGTAAGTATTCCGGGGCTCCTCGCCGCGTGTGTTGTGTAACCATATAGTGCAGTATGGTAGGCTGTGGAGATAAATACATATTATATATTTAGTTGTATATATTCCAAGACTTTGAAGAATTTTCTTATTGTAATGAATTTGTAATTTTCGTTGCAGAAATTTACTAGTTACATACTGTTCGTAAGTTGGTAGCGTGCAGATAGCAATTTCCTAACTAGAACAGAGAACTCCATTGCATACCTTTGGTGATGTGACAAAGAACATTATATAAGGTAGAGCTACATTACTCTACTTACCTATCTCATGGTTTTCTTTGCTTCTCCTATCCAATTCCTCTTCCTCTTGTCATTGTCACAGCAGATTGTGGCAATTTTGAAAGATTTATTAAGACGGCTACCTCTTTCTGTCTTTTTCAGAGAGCACTGTCTTCTCTCTCTCTCTCTCTCTCGTCCTCTATGTTTATCAAGCTCGACGAGCTAGAATTACACTCACCCTCTCAAACCGCTACTAGCACAGCACGGTCTCCTCCTCTCCGAAAAATAACTAACAACCGAGTGAGTCTGAATTTGAATATTCATTTGCATCTGGAACAATCTAAAGCTGTACGTGCGTTTAACAGTTTGCACTCGACCCTATCCATTGTAAATAAAGTTTTTTTCCCCAACCTTACTACACCAATCCGTTTCATTTCATTTCCATAAGAAACTCTTTCTGATTGTGTGTAGTACGTACTCGTTGTTTTTTCTCTCGTTCTGCTCTCTCCGCCAGAGATAATTTAAATATATCAATCAATACTGAAGGGAAGTCTGAAGTGAAATGGCCAACTCTGAAGTAAAACTACTTAAAACCTTTTAGCATCGGTATGTGACTTTTAATGTGTAGTTTTTGTCTACAAGGTGAATTTTCTCTAGATAGATAAAGATATGCTCGCTACATTGGTACACACACACTGTACATACACAGAGCCGTGGTGGAGATGTGATTATGTGAGTAATTCTGGTTGATTGTGTCTGGTGTTGCTTTGCTGGTCTATGGTCTACTGTGGTGGTGGTAGTCACTCGGTGGTAGTAGGAGTAGGAGTAGGTGGAAGTGCGTGCTGGTCGGTTTTCCAGCCAAATGCAACAAAAGTGTTTCTTAGGTGTTCTACAGACTGTATAACTATTACCATTACCATTTCATAATGTTGAACTTTTCTTCTCTCTCCACCGGCCGGATACCCCAAGACTGAATGTTGCAAAGCGAATGGTTTACTCACTTTCGTTTCTTTTCATGAAACAGCATACATAATATATAGCTATTACTGTATACCTACCCATGGTTAGCTGCTACTACAAAACTAGAGAGAGATTAGAGATAACAAGGTACGTAATGCAACGTAATGGTAAAGATTACAGTGCGTATTGCGTATCTCGACTCGAGAAGGTAAAGGATTACTTTTAAGATTTGAACGAGTGTGTAGCTACATAATAGTAATGGGGTTGAGTTGATATTTGCGTTGCAGTCGTCAAGTGAAGGAATGAAGAAATGCCTCTAAGTCTGCCTCTATCTCTCTCTCTCTCGCTCAGAGAGAGAGAGAGAGAGAGAGACCTCTTCAAGTCTTTTACAAGCTCTAATGTGAGTATTGCTAGCTAAAAGTTTAAGTTAACGTGCTGCTGGTGCTCCGTAGCTCTGGTGTGCAGTTCCATGATAGGAGGATGATAGCAGTTCAGAGCAGAGGCTATATATCTAATGCTCTGCTGGTGTAATGTAAAGTATGGAGTATTTGTATCGTCACTGTGTGAGTACGTAAAGCGGAGAAAGATGTGTTTATCCATGCAGCCTTCGGAAGAAGTAATCTTTGAAAAGCATCCAGAAAGTCAGTTTCAGAGTCTTGGCTACTTGGCTTATCTGTTGCATCCTCAAAGGAGGAAAAAGTCATACGATCGAAACAGATGATAAGGGAAAATGGATTGTATCGAGTAAAGTAAAATGCTGGCTATGTGTCTAGCCAGACTCCTCCGCTATGCATATGTGTATGTGTGTGTACTATCTGCATCTACTTTAGTTTACTTTTCCTCTAGGTTAGGCCAGGCCAAGTCATGCCAACCGAGAATCAAGTAAAGTCACTCTCCGCAAATGCATACAGATATTATATAGCACACCAATAGTGTATGAACTACTACTGTATGAGTATGAGTGCAGTGTAGTGGTGGTGGCATTGTTGACTCTATTTCCTTAACTCTGCTATTTATTCTACCTAATACACCATCAACAGTGGTTTCAACCAGAAAATAGCCCAGACTCTCCACTTCTTCTTCTTCTTCTTCTTCTTCAGCTTCTGCTTAGGTATGTTTATATTATAATATAAAAGTCAAATCTGTTCACATACATTTATCCGCGTTCCGTATCTCATTCCCCTGTTTCAGTTTAAATTCTCTCTACTTTCTTTAGCTGCAAGTAGTGTTCTGATGTGTATGTGCATTATGAATGTATTCACTAGGTAGATACTATAGTGTATGCTGTAGGAGAGTTTGCGTGTCTTTGCCTCTTCATGTTCTACCTTATGTATATATATACAGTCATAGTGTTTAAGTAGAGTTGACTTTAGTTATTATTTTATTTCAAACGGTGATTACGACTGCTACGTAAGTGCATACAACAAATTCATTGCACTTGACTGGACTCGCTCATTATCATTATTAGCTCACGCAGTTAAGTTTTCCACAACTTAATCTGCATTCCAGACCATTGTATTCAATTTCCTGCAGAGTAAGCGTTTCTGTTCAACTTAAATTGGAATGAATAGAAAAGCGAAGAAAAGATATACATTCTCTCTCTCTCTCTCTCTCTCTCTATTATGTAGTAAAGATATGCCATGCTTATTTATTTCGGTCGTAGTGAGACTATTGTTGTAAATTTTACAACGACTATAATATTATACCTAATGCACACTTATCGTACTGAAACGCGATATGTCTATGTACTTACTGCTGCGAGTAGCACACTGCAATTGCTTTCCATGTGGTGGGGGAATGTTGGTCGGTGTATAGAATGGGCGCTATATGCTCTCTCACAGTAATAGATATGCTCAGTTTTAGTTTCACATTCGCACTTGCAAAATATTTCTTGGCTCGCTCATCTGGATATCTGGATCTGGAAGCACTCTTGTGTATGTAATCTGGAAATCAGTCCCAGTTGTTGTAAGTCTGCATTTTCATACGGCAGAGTCAGCAGTGCAGCAAAAATCTACATGTTTTTACAGTCGTTAATGGCTTTATGTGCAGTGAGCATGATATGAAGTGCGTACAAGTACAATTTACTATGTGCTGGAAATGACTCATTTATTCGAATTCTTCTCTCTCGTTCTCCCTTGTAACTATCAATGTTACCAGCACTAATGTTGCGTTGGTATTTCATTGCTGAAGTGAAGTAGGGAGAAGAAAAAAAAATCTGTGACGAGAATCTCTTTAAGTTTATAAAACAATTTTTAAATCATCAAATCTTAAATTCACTTTTTATTTCATCTATGTATGTATACACTATCTAAATGCATATTGCATGTATGTATGTAATATAAATGTAGTACTAATAAGAAAGTATAGGGTGTCTAATCAATAGAGAGTTTTCTAGACTTAAGACCTTCGTTGACGATTAGTATGACTAATGTAAAGCGATAAAAACGTTAAATGCTGGATATGATAGGCCACAACAGAGTTTTTTATTATAACTTATAATGTCGCAATGTCATTGCATATACTTAATACTGTAAATCGCCAAAGTATGTAGGGCTTAATGTTATGGTGGTGAGTGTGACGGATCTCTTTTCCTATACATGTATTATGTAGTGGTTAGGCTAACTGCGATATCGTACTAATTATCAGCAAGCATAAAGAGAGTAATGTCTTTTTACCTTTATCTGCTCCTTTCAAGGCAACGAGATGATGGAGCCTTTTAATGGACAATTTATATTCCTTGAGAGTTCTTTTGCGTATGAGAGAAAAGTTATTCGGTGTCTCTTTATCGGACTCATCTTAACGGTGTCTTCATGAATTCTTTGATAAATTTCACAGGATTCTTCTATTTCCCCGTTTCCTTTTCATTGTGTGCTCGTCTCTCATTCCTGCCTCCTCTCCCACTTATTTCTTTCTCTTTTTTGACTCTCCGACTCTCTCTCTCTCTCTCTCTCTTCCACCTAACACTACTTATGCATTTAGTAAGACAGAGTTTCCAAACACAGATTCATATTAACCAAGGTATCTATATCTGTGTGCTCGTCTCTCCCTAGTGCTACGTACACAGAATACATACTCGCATAATGGAACTTGGGAAAAGAATCGAGCTTCTGATAAAATGCTGACTTCTCTGACAAATGGAGTGTGTAAATATTTGGCTTCTTCCTTGGCTCTCTTTCCCTCATTCTTCTTCACTGTTTTCTGTGAGCATCAGTAAAAGTAGTGGCAGGCCAGAGTTACTCAACTAACCAGACGTATACAGATATTCCTCATTCGATCTTATTCCGTGCTAACTAGTAGAGCCCTTTGTTCGACTGCATACAAACTGTATCCACTCATGTTGGCTGGCTGCCCTGTTATTCAGTTGCAAAGCATTGTTGTGTATCATCGAGCCACAGATACAAGTTGATGCGATAGTACACTACAATGTGATACAATTCACCACAATGTGATGCAATATATTTCCTCAGCCCATTTATAAGAAGCAAGAAAAAATCTCATACAAAATAGATACAGACAGACGGAGAGAGAGAGTACACAGAGAGTACATAACAACATAAAATAACATCTCTCCAGAAGAAGAACCGTTCTATAGGAAAAAACAGACTAAGGAACCTATTGTCTTGGTCTTTATCTCTTCATGCATTCGTGTCCATTCATGACCCTATATGGTTGATTTCTGACTCGACTGTGAGTGAGTGCTCTTAATCTAACTCTATACTTTTACTGCAAAGAACAGTACAGAGACCAGAGAACAAGATAAAGTGTGGCCACAGATTCTCCGTGTTACAGACAACTCAAGCAAATCAACCATACTTTTATGTTGTACGAGATTATCCTTGCTCGAACAGCAACGACTCTATACGATACAACAGCTTAGCATCGTGTTTATTTTATTAGTTTGTAGAATGTTTCGTAGGGTGTCTGTCTGTGTGTGTGTAGTGCTCACGAATAGTGGACCTACCACTCTTGGGGGTCATCACATCATAGACTCAATTGACTCTTTAGTCCTTGTTGCCTTTATGTAATGACATGGAGATAGGCAATATTATGAGCGTGTTAGCACCAGGATTGATCACAAAATTAATTTGGAAATATTTGCTGCAGTATTAGCATTTAAATGTCAATGCGTGACTCTACGATAGCACAGATAGCTCAATGGGGTGAAAACAAGGTGGAAAGCAACTTTCACCCACTACAACCACTGACAACCACTTCACAAGGATCTGTAGTACTTAACAGACGATGACAGATGATAGTTCATGTGTAGGGATAACTATGAAATTCCTCCAAAATTCTCATAATATAATTTTGCTGAATTACCTGAAAGGTTGAGGTAATTCATTTTGACTTTTACTTATTTTAGACTTTAACGTCATTGTATTTATTTCGAGTTAATACTTTTGGAACCCTTCTATAACACAGTTTTTTGGTACTTCTGAAGAGAAATGGGGAAATCTCGTCATCTAGAGTTAGGTAAGCACCTCTTTTGAGCAGTGGTACGAAACGTTTTGTAAAAAGAGACTTTGCATGATTCATCTAACTGCAGCAATAGAAAACGATAGAAATAGTGACAAAGCTATCATTCTATTTTTAAATGTTAACAAGTCAATGAGAAGAAGTACCTTACTCGTTGGTTTGAGCTGAATAGAGAAATGACGAGTCAACACAAGTCAATGACTAGAAAATAATTGTTCGTCTGAATTGAATTCGACTTAAGTAAAACGAATCCTTTGATAATTGATTGCTCGCCTTTGATAAGCAATTATTCGAGGGGGCTACCTTGAAGTATTCTTCAGGAGAGTGGCACTTATTGCTGGTCTGCTTTATAGCAGTTTGGGTATAAACGGTGCAGAAAATGAGGGATGACGAACTGCCGTGATTCGTGGCAGGATTTATGAATTTAATACTTCGACGTCTAATTTCAATGTGAAAAATTAGTTGCATACTTTGACGGATGTAATCTCATAAATTCCTTCCAGCTAAAAATGATTGACGACACTGGGGAAGGATATGGAATGAATTTTTTAATAAGAAGTAGACGCAGTCCCCGCGAATTAAGCGAGTAATTAATTTTTTCTTAGCAAAGAGTTATGCGAAATCAGTTCGAAGAGACAGGCAGTAGTGAGTCATATAAAGAATTATAAGTAGCTATGAGGATGATTAGTACCCCTTCCTCCTGATAAATGTATTATTATGCATGCTTGGTTTTCGTGTTGGGGGAGTGGGTTTTGAGCGCTTAGTGAAGTATTGTTCTTTCCTCATCAAAAAATTCTGCTCAGTTGAAAACAGTAATAAGTAAGTTGTGGTGGAGGCAGAGGGACTTAAACTACTACGCTTATATGTATATACTATATACAAAATGTATGTACATAGTATATATATATACATATATAGTAATGCATAGGACTACATAGAAAGTACAGGCGCTATCTTATTTGACGTGAAGATTCAAACTGGATATTCAGATTGGCTAAACAACGAACCCTCCCAGTCTACTTAAGTATTACGCTTTGGCAAGCCCACAGAATACTATGTACACATACTCGTCCTGTCCTGCTATGTACAGACTACGATGCATACACGTTAAGAGTAAAGAGCGAGGAGAACACAGAAGAATACGAGAAAAAGTATTATGTAGTAGCAAGAGTGTCAGTCTGGAAAGGATGAAAGTCCCTATCATTTTTCTACACCAGTGGCTTCTCCACTTATTCGTCGTTGAACGACTTGCCAAAAGTTAGAATTTCCGACCCGACAAAGTTTTTGGGTACCTGTACATAGTGATGATAAAATGGAAATCAGGAGATTTTTTGTCGTTCCATCACACCATGAGCAATACTGTGTTGGGAGATATGTCATTCATCTTTGGGGCTTAAGGAAATTGCCACACCTTATTAGCAAATGACATTCGGAAGTGAAAAAAGTTCTAGTAGCAGCACCCGCCACTCCTACTACCAGTTATTACTTACCCTTCCAGGAACTCTCTAACAAGCACACCACAGCATATTCAATGACAGCAGTGCGCTTTCCGTTTACTTGCAATTCTCCAGATGCAACCCAGCGATTCTATGATGAGAATAAGTAAAAGTAAGGGATTTTCATTCCATGTCTTTTGATCGTCTCGTCTACAGCGGGCTGTCACAGCTTACCGAAAGTAACCACGAAGGATTTACTTTGAAAAACTGTTAGCGCTATGCTCCAAGTACAGTCAACGATATGTAGCCAGCTTACACATTAAAAGGTTACATGTCTGCTCACTCTATTTTTCCTTTGATGAACAGTGAACAAGCATTAAGTCCGTCAACTACTAAAATCGTATATCCACTTGCCTGGAAGTTGGCTCTATGAAAATTCATATACTGAGCGTACAAAAATAGGAGCAAGTCGTAGTAGGGGTGGTGGTGAAACTCATGTGTCTCGTCTAAGCTTGGACTTTTTCTGTGCTCAGAGAACTTCAAATCGTGCTATCTACATCGCCCTAACTGTTTCTGATTGTATTTAGAAATCATATTACCATTGTCAAGTCTAATGGCTATGTTATCTATTGTGCAAGCAGCAGATACGTTTGCCTTTAACTGACTTGATTCGAGACGGCAAGCTGTGCACACAATAGAAGATGAAATCAAATGGGCGATTGTTTGTCAAATATCTTAAAACTTATTCCATCATAATTTCAGGATTTTCACTTCTAACAACTGGATTTTTAGACCCGTGTGACGTTAGAACGGGAAAATCATATTGTGCAATGTTCGTCACATTGATTCGAACTAAATACTATAATCTTTTATTAAAAATGTACTAGAATCCATTTAATGTTCGATTAAGTCTGGGAGGGAGGTTTGGGAGGGGGTAGAGGTCAAGGTTGAATAATTGGATGTAAGGAGAAGTTGGAGGTGATGATGAAGGACGCTATCGTCGAACAGATCACAGCAAGAATGAGGGTCTCTCTCTCTCTTCTCTCTCTCGATATTGTCTATTCATGAGTTGCATCAGACTATCAGACAAGGCTATCAACTATCAGTGCTCATTGTATCTTACCTTGTAGTGTCTTATGCTGCGTACTGCTTGTTTTGTGTGATGTTGTGTGTTGCGTGTTATATTGTATCAGTTTGGTGATGCTGAATGGAGTGAATGCACACGATGGAATAGTTATGATTATTGTGGGGAGACTACAAGAGAATGGATGAAGAGCGGAGGAGAGAGACGAGAATTACATATTATAGATAGGAAAGAGAGAGAGAGAGAGAGAGAGAGAGAGCGAGAGAGAACAGCAACCCACCACCCGCCATGAATGATCGTCGGAGAAACAATGGAATAAAGATTCCGTGGTTAAATAAGAGTCGTGCCTCTGTGGCCCGGGTGATATGGTGGTGATAGGATCAATATCCATCCAACAAGCCCATAGGACCAGGACCAGCAGAGTTTGTGTAGCAAACAATATAATGATGGGTTGATATAATATTAGATGCTAGTTAGGTGGACCGTGGGGGTCTATTCAATATGCCACCAGAAATGCTATAAGGATTTTTCTTATCAGGCTGAGCCAACCCTGCGGTAGACCTCTCTGTCCCATTCTGATATCCAGTCTATTGACACGGACGTCTTATGAAAAATGTGCTAAGAGAATGCATAAAAGTCTACCTAGCCTCTGGGATTACTCCTAATATTCTGCTGTGCATTGCGATAAACCACTTTGCAATATTACCTATACCATACCGTCTTTTTTCAAGCCTTCACTTTCTCATTTTCTGCAACAAATACTTCAGATCCGATCCTTTTTTCGGTAAACCAAAACCAACTTGAAGTAACTTAGTCTGTTCTCTCTCTCTCTCTCTCTCTCTCTCTCTCTCTGCCACTCCTTAACTTAACAAACTCTTCAGACAAGCCAATTCGACTAAGGCAGAATGGAGTGAAAAAATCTCTAGTTAGTCTTTTTCAGTTGACATAAGGTAGCAAGAGGAGAAGCAAAGCAGACAGCTTGGCTTTGGCATCTCAGCAATACATTATATTACATTATACTGTATTACATTACATTACATCTTACATCACTTCACATCGCATCACATCACACACATCACATTACTTTACATTACACTTCACAACTTTCTCTCAAATCGGCAATGGAGTTCCTATTAACAACAGAGACTTTTCTTCGTCGTCCTCGTCCTACTACTACTTTCTGCTCATTCACTCTCACATCTCCTCTGCTCACTCTCTGTCTCCCACTCGTGTCATATAATGTAATTCTCCAGTACACACAGCACACACTAGTGTTACTCACAACTTACTAGTAGACTGGTAGAGTGCTAGTGGGTTGGGCGAGAGTAGTGTATTTATGCGATGCAACTTTTTTTTACACACAAAACACCCGCTACTAGTACAATATGCTTTTGCTTCACTGCCCA
The DNA here is from genome assembly GCA_019776185.1 of Plutomurus gul. NCBI lineage: Eukaryota > Metazoa > Arthropoda > Collembola > Entomobryomorpha > Tomoceridae > Plutomurus > Plutomurus gul. Next base: position 53,559 of record JABASC010000054.1, on the reverse strand, counting down.
ATCCCATAAGGGTTGACATTTCTCAAGCTAAACTTACTTTACGTCTTTTTACTAGTCTTTTCGGCAGCTTTAACAAAACCACTACCTCTAGTCGACTTTGTCGTTTGCAGATAAACGCCTGCTTCAAAGTAGAAGTTACGTTGATCCCTGACACTGTATCTCTGGAACGCACAAAGTCTCAAATTAATTCCAGCTTTGCTCAAAACTTCTCAATTCTTTGAAACGTCTTATACTTACTTACTTACGTATCAAAAGAAATTCAAAGTTTATATATAGTCACTTACCTATACACAGGCGTTTAAAAGGTAAAGCAGCGATTTTTCTCATGTATCTGTTGGATGGCTATTACACTAGTAAATAGTATACTATTGTGATATAGTGGTTCCCAAACAGTAGCCTCTCCACGAACACCACACGCTTGTACATAATGTCTACTTAAGATATATAATACCCTCCAAAGTACATAATAACCATCGCCCACAGTGGACAACACAATAGAATATTCACAGTGGAATATGCTACCAGCAAGATTAAAACTTACTGCTCCATGCGACTATTTATATATACCTACTCGTAGTAAATAAGAATGTTCTTTTCCCGCACAGTTATTTTTTAAATAAAAAACTGGAATCCTTCACAATTTTGTAGTCTGAGAGGATTTATCTGCAATAGAATGGCAGTTAGCACAACGTCAACGTGGGCATCGCTCGTTGTGAAATAAAATTATTTAGCGCTGCCCTCAGCGGGCCAGTTACAGAGCTCACTGAGTTATGATTAAAATTAACGAGATAATGGATGGAAGGGTGCTGGGCCTGTATGATAATTTTATTCAGGTGGTCGAGAGTTCTGGCTCCTACTGCCATTTGTAGATATCGTAACTCTTGTGCGGTAGCTGAGGTCGTCTTCTAGGGGTATACATCATAGCACTGGTTCACAGAGGAAAGGTGATACGACTCACTGAGCTATCATTTCAGTATTCTACTCTTACAGAACTTAACCACTAGTACATTGGAATCTCTTGCCTTGTCTAATTCCAAGTTGTTCTTGTTGTTATTGTACTTGGGTATGGCGAGTGGGTGAGATGAGGAATTCAGATGTAAATAAATAGTAAGAGTCTTCTACCGTGTCTACTATTCTCTCAGAATCTGTTTCGCCACAGTGATATATCTTCAGTTTCTGATGGTGGCTGTGCTTTTTGAGTCATTCACAGCCAAAAGGTGTACATCGTGTAAACTAGCAATACAAGTACAAAGTTATTGTTGGTGCACGCATCCAGTACACTGCTACAGTGATAAAATAATGCAGATATTTCTATTGTATTGTGTGGCTGAAAGAGGTTCCACACAGCCACTACTATTTATCTCCGTAGAAATAGTGTTGCAGAGGTAGCATTTGTAGATAGTTACATGGTAGACTGCTGGAGGATAGATTTGAGGATCTTCTGCAGGTCTTCTTCTGCTTGTTTGGCATTACGGTACGGTGGTTTGCTTTGCTTTTTGGTTCGTATCGTTTCGTTTGACTGGTACATAGTACAGCGAGCAAGAATACTCCTGTATTATACACAGAGAAGCAGAGTAGTGGCAGCCGTAGAGAAGCGGATGAATGCTTTAAGTTAAAGTTGTGGAGTTTCTCCTGGGCGCGTTTGTAATCTTTCGAGAGAATCTAGAAAATCTAACATTACATTAGCGAAGTGTCATTTGCGCTATGTGAGGCCACAAGAATGGCAAGATTCGATAGTGTCAATGTTCTGTGATGTATAGACGTGTGATATGCTTTCCCCACAGCTTCCACCGCTGATATCCAACGCTTTCCTTCCTTGAAATCTTAACTATTCTCGCCTTCAGCTCATGTCCCAATTCATACACGTAACCGATTTACGACCTCCACTGAATCCGGACTTTCTCCCACCACCACCAACCACCTCAATACCTACGCTAGACTGCGTAGATCCATCTTCTCCTGCTGCATTCCACTTTCACACAGAGACATCCATGTACTACCAGTATGTACACTGAAGCCAAGTACTGGTGTGTAGGTACCTAGTAGGTAAGTGTTGAGGCTACGGCACCCTTCGTATCATCAGCCGTAGTATGTAGGAGTAGTGCGCTCCTACCGCTCGCACTTGTACACCCGAACTAATGTGTGGTCTCTACATTAGACACATACTTGGTCTTATTGGTACTATATGCTATCATATAGGTTCTTCTTGTGCTCCGTTGTCTATACGAACCATTTTGTCGGCTATACGGATTGTCCTTCAGCAACTCTAACAGTTTGCAATGAATCTTTTATTTAGGTGAGTTAAGTTGACTTGACTTATTCTAACCGCAGCTGTATGTTATACGTAGTCATGCTATTTAGGGATTATATACATAGTAGTCACGCCATAATGCTCACTACATCAGCTCTAAGACCAATCTATCTTTAACTTAGTGTGCAGTAAGTAAGTAGTCGTACATACTTATATGGTAGAGAGTGAGAGATATGTAATAGTCAGTGTAAGGGTATAGGGCACCTCTGCTATCCCTCGTGCGTTCGTCTTCGTCTCTCTTAACTACAAGATTACAAGAAATGCCAAAGGCTCTCCATCTGATCCTTCTCTGATTATACCTTTGGGTCCGATTCTTCAACCTTTTTACTTGCACTTGCCTCACTTTCTCCTGCAGTATTAGCAGAGTTTGGTTGCTGGTTGTGTGCTGCCACTGCCACTCCACCAACCAACCCCAGTTCCATGTCCCACCATTCACCCATATGTGCTGTTCATTTCAGCTCACGTCGTATGCACATCCATGTGACTTATCTGTAATTGTCGTTTGCTACTCACTCACTCACTAAGAATTCATGTGTGTATATTACTGTATGCTATAAGTAAGTAGAATGTAAATCCATTGACGTATTGTATTTTAGAGTCCTTTCACCTCTTTCTTCCTTCCTTTGTACAGTGCAGGAGCACAGGACAGAGAAAATTCTTACGTTAGAATTTAATGAGCTGTCCTCCAGCTCATAATGGTATCGTCTTATCGGTTTTGCATTGTATATTAAATGAAAAGCTACACAGTTTCTCCTGTGAACAGTCAGCTGACATGGGCCACAGAGTTGAATACCTCTGTAGTAGTGGCTGAGCTTAGGCAAACCATGACATTATCTGTGTGCAGTAGTGTTCCAACTAGTTCATTACTACATAGTAGTACATTGTATATATGTACATTCATACTTTCACCGTGCCCACTGTACATTAACGACCATAAGAGCTGTTTTTATTCTCGCGATAAAGCTTAATGTTCTGAAATCTACACTCTAAGCTCTCCTAAGCTTAACTATGTATTCGAATTCATATTTAAACTTCCAGCTCGACTGTCTATCTGAGTACAGAAACGTTACAATCAGAGATAAGGAAAGGTTTGACTCAATTTCTCATCACAAAAAAATTAACGGTTATATCAAGCCCCAAAAGTCACTCTGTCTGCTGCCATAAAATTGCATGACTAATGAGCGAACTATCCAACCACTCCACAACGCGGAAATTTTCGTGGGATGATCATATGAAATAATAATTTTAACGCATTGTCGATTCTGTCACCGCCGGCCCACCATCATACTATAATACCATAGACTCGAACATAGCACATAATATCTTGATCTTGCATGTATGTATGCAAATACTGCAAATATATTCATGTGCATGAATTCAAATGGTATGTGTGTGGAGTAGCATGTGTAGAACTGGCTTCTCTGAACAAAAGGGGGCAGGTCCATTTCTTAAGTGACACAAGCAAGCTCATAAATTCAGTAATTGTCAAAAGAAGGGTTACATTGAACAGTGTGAATTGGCATTTTCAAAATATTGCAATGACTAACATAGGTGTGTGGGATATTATTACTTGTACAGACAACCATGTTAATTTTCTGACAATGAGCGTATGTACTTAATATCTTTTACATGCATGTACATCGTACACTGCAGCGCAGTTCACATATCTCTACTTACTATCAGACTTTGCTAAGGTTCACTGTTCACTTGGGTAAAGTTCTGTGTTCACGTCACCAATGCTGGCAGAAAATTTCAAGTTATTTATTCTCCTTCCAACTTTACATTAGTCAGTAATAGTTCTTCATAGTATCTTGTATATATTTTCTTTTGACTGCTAATGCAGATTAAATGACTCGACTTGAGAAGACAAGTGTTCTCAAGGATGTAAATAGTATTTAGGTTGACCATGTATCATCAAATTATCAGCCCAGTGTGGTTCTGGTTAGTTGCGGCGTTGGCAGATAAGACTTTCTTGTTGCCATGTACAGAGTACACTCTCTGGTAATGGGTTGTGGTTATTTTAATGCTGATCAGTGAGAGTAAACTGATGCAATCATGCACAGAAAAGTAAGAGAGGAAGCGGATTCGGTGGACAAGACAACAGAAGATAAAGACTTTCTGTGCTGGCTCTGCCTACCCACAATAATAGTGCATTGTATCCATTCGCTCACTAGTAATATTACCAGGGAATGTATGTACGTGCTCTATTGGAGAATCTCGCCTACACAAACTACTTAATATCAGTATCTCGAGTAGCGTTGCATTTTGTATTTGTATGTATGAAGCTTATCATATCAGCTAGGGACTTGCCTGGTTGGCCTGACTGTTCTGTTGTTCGTGTGCTCTATGAGTGAGTGAAGAGACTCGTGCATAATGTAAAAGCGTCTACTATATGTATGTATGTACTACACATGCCATTCCTATTACTGCATAGTACTATTTAGTACATACTTGAGATCTGTGCTCTGTTGTGTGCGCTGATTTTGACTGAGAATTTCTTCTACCATTACTTTTAGTAACTATTAGAACTCTGCCACTATTTATATATATTATATAGTGCTAGAGTAGTTGAAGTTGTTAATGTTGGTTGGACGGTTTCGATTTCGGCTTCACTTCACTTTGGCCAAGATTATTTAATAATATTATGAGAAAGATGAGTGTTTGGTGAATCTGATTCTATGTGATGTGAGTGAATTGAGTGAGAGTTGGGTAGTGTGCAAGGAAGTGTAGCGGGATGAGTGAGTAGTCGAGTCAACGAAAAGGAAGGAGACCAAAACAGTGCAGTCAAGTCAAGTCAGCATTGGAGCAATGATGCATTACTTTTGTGGTGTGCTCTGCTCGACAGAGTGCTAGTTGGTTGGCACACACAGGCTAAGTAAGATCCTCTTAGAGCATTTGATAAGAAGACTAGTTGAAGAAACTGAGAGCAGATAATGCGAAATCCAAAATAACTTCGGATGCCTTAATGGCACGTCATTATCCTGCATAGTAATCAGCCTGCCACATTTCGCTTTGACAGATAAAAATAATAAATCACCGATACTTCTCTCATATCTTTTTGGTTCTTTTGTGCCAACCTCCCGTATAAACTATCCATCCACATCTGCGATTCTTGATGCCGTGCCTTCTTCTTCTTCTTCTTCTTCTTCGCAGCTACTCTTCTATTCACCATTCACACAGTGCTGTTAGTGGGAGCTCTTCTTTTCTCCAAGTATCAGTTTGCCTCTCTCTGTCTCTTTCTCACTCTTGCTGAATGTCTGCTTTACTTTCGCGTTCACTGCACTCTTTCTTCCTCTTCAGTCTGTTTTATATACCCAAGTAAACAGAATCCAACCGACTACCCACACTTGACTTTGACTTTCAGTTTTCTCTCACTACTCTCTCTCTCTCTCTCTCTCTCTTTGGGTTACATAATATATACTGGCAGTATGTGCATTCGCTGGTGGCCGTTTATACCTTATGTGACTTCTTGTCTCTCAATTCATTCTTCCGTGTCCCTCCCCAATATTTCCCCAAAGGCAAATTCACTACAGAGTTATATCACCCCCGCTTCTCTTATCCGAGCATTTTATGCTTGTAAACATAAAATGCGCCCCTATTTGCCTATGCAAATCCATACATCTTTCTTCATTGCAATCTCTAGTCAACTATTTTTTTGTATGTAATATGACAAACAATGCACCAGGCATACGACATGCAATCCTAATTGCTATAAATAAAATATGGTTTTGCATCGCCGTTGAACTTTCCTTCAGTGCAAGAATATTTAAGTACATAGTACATACAATTGCGAGTTTTGAGTTCAGACACAATAGCAGGTTGCTATTTGTAATAAGCGACCACCTACGGTTAGCGCTGTGTGAAAGCTGGCAAAATCCATTCCACGATCGTTTCGTTCCATCAAGATTTGTTAGAAACCTTACTAAATGTGCAATAATTATTATGTGTACTAAACCAAATGGACGTTGTCTTGAAATACGGCTCGCTTTGCCATACAATCAAAACATTAGTAAGTAAGAGCACTAATTGTCTTGAAATTTCCACTGTCCTCGTAAGCTACCGTGCCGTTATCAGATTCTGTAGGTGCATATTAAAGCGTTGATAAACACAGGGTTTGACTGCTTGTTAGAGTGACCCTAAGAAAAAATTAACAGTATGATTGCAGTTGTATTTTCCCCTTTAGTACGCAATTGGGCATTCATCTGAATAGGAGTTAAACACACGTACCATGTAACCTACTGCCTATTGATAGATAAGCCTGTAGGATTTGATACGTTCATGTTTTTTTAGAGAAGCTTATCTTTACCTAAGCTATAGAATAGAATGTAAACCGACGGGCCCCCAAATTAGACTTGATGGACAAACCCTGCAATTTGATTAAATAATTTGCATATTCAATATATTAATTGATGGCAGCTAGAGCCATGGAATATTATTCAAAGATAAACAAATAATGCTAAATTTTTAAACCGATCGTTTAATGTGGAAATAATTGATTTCTACTCTGTATCAATATCCATTGTTTGCAAGTGTTTTAAGTTTTCTATGGTTTCGAAATTAATTAGTGCACCAATAGTATGTCTTTGGCTTCCTACCATTATAATTATGAATATAGTTTGAAAGCTACGTTTGTGGCTTTTGACAAGTTGCAATTAGAAAGCATCAGGCTGTAATGGGAAAGACAATAACGTGTCATTATCAACAATGAAGTTCTGTGACACAGTGTTCGCATTTGCTATAAAGGGAAGACTCCATTTATAGTTTAAAAGCATATCTGCAGAAAATTCAACTTTGTCGTAATAAGTGTAGAGCAAAGGATATTGATTGTTTTCCGAAAGTGAACAAACTTTGACTGCGTAGGCCACAGCCAAGTGATAAGAACTGGATGAGACTGATTGGATTTGGACCTCATGCCAGTCACCCAGAGTCGATTTTCAGTTGATGGCAAATGGAAAGGTATGAACCGAAATCTTATTACCCACATTTGGCAAGTGGCGTATGGACTGTCGCTACATTTATTACTTAGAAACAAACCCATTAAGAACCCACTGCTATCAAACCAATATATCTCTAACCCTTGCATTTTAATAGCAGAGATATAGGAATCTAAGAATGAACAGTTTATGAATGTACTGATAACTTGCTCCTAATTACAATAGTAGACATGGGGTAGTTACAGATGCAGACATTCGGGTGTTACAATTACAATTGCAGCGACAGTACCACGTAGTGAAACTATTTTGTTCACCGCTTCTACTTACATTTTATTAAATGTGATTCATTTTGAAAATAATCTAAAAACTTCTAATAACGAATAAACTTTTGAAAAAAAGTGTTGTGCAGTGAAATTTCCCAGTTTAAACACAATAAAAAGGCTACAGAAACATTAATTCCTCATGGGAAACTAATTCCGAAATTGCGGTAAGTATGCTTTATGCTGTACGTACGCAGATATCAAAGAGTATGTATGTATAAATGATGAACGGATATGCTGTGAACGTATTATGTAGTAGATACTAGGTATGGGCTGAGTCAGTTCTTCGTTGCTGGTGTCTGAGTGAGTGAGTGAGGAAGTAGTATGTAGGTATACGAGGTAGTGACGTGAAGCCTGTATGGTTTATGCTAGCCGTAAGTTTCCCTGTTTCCAGTATTTCCACTCAAGTCTTGAGGGTTTCAGACATCTAAGATGGGATCTGATGATAGAGAACTCTGGTGGAGATGCCCTAAAAGTGATAAAGCCCTCAGTTCTTACACAGCTGTCTCTTTCTTAGAATTAATGAAGATTCTTATCAAATATTCCATTCCAGATGAGACTGATAGAAGAAATCGCTATTCTCTTCTCTGGCTCGTCTCTCTCAACTTCAATAAGTACTTTATTTTCGTTGTATTTCTGATTGTAAGCCTCATGGTGGTACTACATATACCACACACTGTCTTCTGTCTATATGTAATATTATACTTAACATAGGGACATACTTTACTATTGTATTAACTATATATATGTTTATAGTAGTCGTAGTAGTGAGTGAGAGAGTTACAATCTCTTTCCTCTGCTTGTCTTGTATTCGTGTCTGTCGAGGCATTGCATTACATACACGTAATAAGAAGAACGTTGAGTTGCATCGAATCGGTACGGTCTTCTCATTTGACTTGACTGCTGTGCACAAGTAGACTGGAGGAGCCTTCAAGATAAACAGATATAAGGATGGACGGACGTTTTCTGTTTCTCCTCCAACTAAGAACTTACTGCACTTTGCTTGTTCACACGCACACACACAATGCATTACATTACACCGCGTACTACGTGTCATGGCTCACTATGCCCATGCATAAGTAATAACGTTGCGTGTCATGTCGTGCCAACCAACTTAAGACTCTGTAGACAGGGTCACGTCACACAATACCTCGATACTTATTGTGTCATTATTGCTTAGTTGACTTGACTTAACTGCCGTAATAAATAAATTCTCTTTATACTGGACTCCAATGGTCTGCACGCATTGTCCCAAGTGTTTCCGATTTTTTACGTTCTTTTCACAGGTTACGATCTCATTTAACTGCTAACTGATTGCTACTTTTGCATTTTATCTACGAATGAAATGCAGAAGCACCTCTAAAATCTTGCATCACTACATATTATCTAGTCTAGTAACGTGTAACGTAGCTTCAAAGAGAATTAAGTAACTCTAAAATTTACTATTAATAATTATTGTATTTAGCATGACTAAAGTGTGGATAAGGTAGGTAGGTAACCAACCTAATAAAAGATTGTTTGCTGGTGGCGCGGCATTGCTGGCTTGTGCACTATTTTCTCTTATCTCAGACTGCATTGCACCGACTGATAAACTGACTGAATTAAATTGCTTTTGTATTTATAACGGAGCACAGCTGAACATTACAAGAGGGGAGCCACTACTTTTAATGCGTACAGTTAAAGTAAAAATACCAGAAGTACATACTGCAGTAAATAGAAACAAAATGACAATGAGCAATGCAATACATACAGTTGGAAAACAACTTGATCGTCGATGAAATAGGAAAGTAATGATTACGGTGGCTTGCTACTCCACATTTAAATTTAGTAGCATTACAACATTACCTGTCCACTTGTATTTTATGTGAAGGCTTCCGATCCGAAATCTACAATTCACTAGGTACTTCTTTACGAGAGAATGTATCATGCTGTCAGTACTTTGGATGCATAAAGTATTTAGATAGGGGTTCCGTATCCTTGTTTTTCATTCAATTCAGTATGAAGATTCCGTGTACTAAACTCTTTTGCAATTTTGCACCACTTCCAAGAAATATCTGTACATTTTCCCTATCTGACTCATCTGAAATGATAACAGGCTCACCTATTGCTGCATTTGAATTCAATTCCAATGAATTCACTTCGATCCAAGTCAAGGAAGTTTGTCAGCTTTTCAATGCTGACTTTTTTCCCCTCTTTGATTCTTTGATTCGCCGTAATCTCCAACTTTCGTTGCTTTAATGCAAAGAAGAGACCTGAGGTGGACTGAACAAGTTGGATGAGTGCATTGTGCGCTATCGTGCTGTCAGACAGTGATTTTGAGTGAATGAGTGAGTACTGTGCAGTTCACACTGCGGAATAGGGCTCTAGGAGACAGAACTGGCTTTGATGCATACAAGTAAAGTAGTAGAGTTTGCTGAGTGATACGAATGGCGAGATGGTGATGCTTTAAATGAATGCGGACTAGGGAATGTTTATCTTCTGAGAGAGAGAGAGAGAGAGACTCACCTTCACCGCTGCTGCAGTGGTTGGTGATGGATAAAAATGCGAATCTCTAGTTATTGTTGGTGGGTATGTCGGAGTAGATCTATCTTTTCTATCACCGTGGGTGATAAACATTAGCCAAACTTGTCTTGCAATTACCTACATGTTTTGTAATGGATGCTTGGATCGTTTCCTTTAATGTTGTTGCTGAGTTAAGCCGTAATAAATGATTGTGCTGGCTGCACTCACTATTTTCCCTACTATTAGTTGAATTGAAATGTACGTAAGTAATACTGTTTACTTGGCTTGGCTTCACCATCCACTATCGTCTGGAACTCACTTTAACTCTGTGCACTATAGTAATACTAGTAAGTACAGAGCTGAGTGAGTTGAAACAAAGTGGAGATTTCCAAGCTACACGTTCTTTTTGTCTGCGAGCTCTATCTGTGTATTGTGGTAGTGTGTGTGTATATGTACTCACTTATCTTCGGCAGTCTTTATTCAGTTCAGTCACATGCTAATGGATTTTAGAGATTGGAATTTGTCACATCACATCATTCATGGGTAGGATAAGCGAGCCATTATCCATTGCATTCACCTAGGATGGCCTAATAAGATCAAACCTTTTATTATTTCATTCTCCACCTTACAAAAGAATAGCAAACACTGCGCAGTATATAAATTGTTAACTTAAATCCTCATATAAAATGGCAGCCAGAGGTATACATACACAGGGAAGGGATTTAGAAAACATTAGAAGATAATGTGCAATGGTTGTTTCGCTTTAGTAATGACAGGGCGCTAGTTAGCAATCCAAGACTGGCTCCTCATCATTGCCAATCCCAAGAAATTGTTGAAAAAACGGATTTAAAGCGAAGACAAGTGAACGTCAACACAACTGCATGACCAACTAATGGAGATGGCAAAAAAGATGTATGGACTGGCAAAAGGGAAAGGATGGCACGTGAATGCCAGCCATCAGCAAAAGACGATGATGTAATGGAATAAGCATGTAAAAACGGATAAACTCTCTCAGGCTTGTTCGTTGTTTCTAAGTATGAATTCCTAGATAGATAGTGAGAGCGAGAGAGAAGCCGAGGCAACTGAATGCGATAAGAAGTGAAATCTTGCATTTTCCCCTGATGTTTCTAAAAGGCACACAGTGAAGGATAGTGCTCACAGAGATAGTACCAGCACTACTAGAACCATATGCAGTGTTACAGTATGTGCAGGTACACATTTAGTAATGTTGGGGAGAGAGGAGACAGAGCGACAACTCTACGAAGGAATTAATACCATCTCCTTGAAATATATTGTATGTAATGTTCAGATAAATAGTTTGACAGTGTACAGATACATAAGATTAAAATGCATGTCTCTTGACTATTTAGGTGCGGGGTAAACAAGATAATATTCGACAGCATATAGTCTAACGGCTGAATCAAACTGTGGGTATTATGTGAAAAATATTTTTTGTTGGGAATGAAAGGAAGATAAGAGGAGATGAGCGTTAAGTAAGTTAGATAATTGCGTACATATTACCTCTAGTCTATCAGAGAGTTGATGTAGTGCTCCCGCATTACATCACATTAGTATATTGCATTATGTACATATGTAGTTACGACATGCATGTTGGTGTATTTGTCTAAATACATAGAGATACAGATAGGAGAGGAGGTAGGTAGGTAATAATGTGACTACAGTCCATAGGTGTATGCTATCTGCCTACCTACCTAGATAGATGCAAAGATACATTGACTTGACACTCGCATACGTAGTGTGCCTCCGTCTCGACGGAACAGACCAGTCAGTCAGTCAATCTTTTTTATCCGCTATGCATACAAATACTCAAGTGTACATACACACTATGCTAATAGATTCAACCTACATGGCAGTACAGTTAACTTGAGTTTACTTATATGACGTTCGGTGGGTTGTGTTTTGTGTGTAAGGCCAAGCATTGCCGTGAGACTGTGTATGTACTGCTGTGTGTGTACTTGCTGTACTGAGAGTGAGAGAGACAGCCACAGTCGTTTAGATATATGTGCATATGAAATGTATGTAAAGGCACACATAATGTGGTCTGTGACGAACCTTTTGACACAATCACTTTGGATCGTGAAGAGATAAAAGATAATAAATATTACAGACTTTGGCTATCAATCTCTACAAATACTTTACGGATGGCTAGATGTGTAAAAGTACAAGACGATGACCTGCAAAGGTCTTGGACCTTCTTTTGCCGTGCCGTGCTGCTTATTCTTCAAGGCATGTGATGTCGCTAAGTAAATTAGTTTAAAGTTACAGTAGATCACAAATGTGCATGTAATGTTCCGATACGTACATTTACATATCATGTACTATTTTACTATTTTTTTTTATATGTATGTACATATTGCCCATCCATGTTACATTACACTAAAGAAAACGTAGCAGACTTGCGTTTCATAGATCTGTGCAAGATGCTCTTCTTCTCTCTTGTTCAATGTGTGATCCTTATATTGATATCATCCGGATCACGCACTCCATTCACTTTGCCATCTCCAATCTTATTCTTCCGAACCACTAGAAATCTAGACAAATACATGCATACATACATCCCATGCATGTGATACTACTGCTAAATGGGATGCAGACGGATGCTCTCCCACACATCACATGTGTATACTCCTGAGTCCACGTATGGCGTGTGGTGTGTGATGCAGAAAAATTAACAGGATGCGGAATTCTTATATGTATGTACATATAAATATGTATCCTACCATAACCCCTTTCCTGAATGGATTCACTTCATTTACAAGAGATCACAGATTAATCTGACTGTTAATCAATGAGAATGCTTCTTAAAGATTTTATTCACTATATTGCTGGTACGACAGGCAGATATATAAATTAGTTATGAAACATAGTCTTCCTGATGACTAGGTGCAGTACTCACGTAATACATACGTAATATTAGATAGAGAGTGAGGAAAAGCAGTGTGCTGTATAGCTGTAATATGAATATGAATAAATATTATTTTGATATGATACGATAAATAAAATGCTGCTTTGTGCTTTGTCCCTTTCTTATGGAGTTGCCTATCTCTTTGAAATTATCTTGAAGGCAATGCACTGATTTGGAGGGAAAAGCACTTCACTGGGTTATTATTAGCACTATCTCATACAAATATTACAGATACAGTGTAGGAGCAGTCTAGTCTAGTATACATGCTTCTCTCCATTGCAAGTAGAGGAGCAACCTGATAAAATTAGATAATTCCACATTACTTACTTTACATCCCATCGCATCACATCAGTTGAGTCTGAAAAATGATGTATAGAGTACTTTGTCTATCTGGTGTGCAGTGTGCGCTCTGTGTCAGTTTATAAGTGAACGAAACCAATAAGGATGGAGTTGTACTCTGTACCCCTGTATCAGTACAATGTATTCCTAAGATGAAATATGAAAGAAAAGAAAGAAACATGTAGCCAGAGAATGTTTTCTCAGCAAAAGTCAGATAGGAAGAGAGATTTCCGTTTTCTTGCATTGTCCTGATGCTCATGCTACTTGCTCCATGGTCTCAGTCTCAATTCTCGACTTGACTCGCAAGTCAACGCAACCGACGACTAGCTCGCCTTTTCTCTGTATCATTGTACTTGAGAGTTCTGCGCTAGTGCATTGCATTGTAGCACATAATATCTGCATAATATCTATAATACACACCACTTCCAGTTCAACACATAAGTATGTACATATACTTCCGAGCTTCTTTTCTTAACTTTCGTATCTACAATCAACTAGAGGAGATACTCCCCCGTCCGTCCGTCAGTCAGTCACTGAAATGAAGATGCAAAGATGGAAACTATTAACAATTGTACTACTACGATGTATTTCTTTGTCTAATGCGCCAGTTTTAGTCTAAATTGTTGCTTAAAAGGGAAAACTTGTGATAGTATAATATTGCTGTTGGAATACTTTTATATGCATGTTTGTACACTTATTGTATTACCCTGAAAAAAATTCGTGAGTACCTACTTAGGGCAAAGTGCATAGTACCTATTATTTAGTTTTGACTCAAGTTAGATTCTCTTTAGGATAGTTCCTAAGAAAATTTCCCGAAAGCGTAACTCAACCTTTTGGATGTATACATAAAAACGTTAAGTTTATATGTGAAAAAGTTGAAAGATTTTATCTGCTTTGAATGCTGCTAGCTTGCTTTTCGTTTTTATGCAAGACATTTGACATTAATTGGAAGAAGCAGTATCTCCCTATGTAATTGTACAATAAAAATAATTGTTTTGTATATTGTCTCAATATAAAAAACAATTATTTTCCCTTATTTTCAGCCATTTTTTTAATTCAAAAGAAGGTGAAGTAAGGCACTAAGAACATAGTGGATGGTCTTCTAGAAGTACCTCAAGATGTCCATCAGATGTAGTATTCTTAATATTCATTGTTGTACAACAGAAATCTTGTCAAAATATTTAATGGTACCAATATTGCTTTAACAATTAAAATAATTGATCTGGCATTTAGTAAAAATGTTATCCTTATCAATGCAATGTAGATTTTTTTTGTATTTATTTGTTTAGACTGGAATACAGTTAAGAAAATAAATTGGGTAATTTTGCCTTCCTTAAAAAGGTTAAATTAGAAGTAGGTATAAAAGATTTGTTACAGAGACAAGAGAGAGCAATGTAGTCTGAATAGTTGTATGATGGTTCTGTAAGATTTCAGCAGACGATCCTTTTGGGATGGGTATACTACACAGTAAATAGGAAGCCACACTCCCCTTCATCAAATTTGTACCCTCCTCGACAATATTTCGCATTTCATTTTAAAAGATGTGCATTTCAGTACATAAAGACATAGCCAGGACATAATATCCCTCTTGGTTCTGTTTCGCAAAAACACAATGTGTACTTAATCTAAATGCAATCGAGTTGATTGAGTGAAAGTCCACATAAGTTCCATCTAGTGTACGTAAGAAAGGGGTGAGCGGTTTGGCACTTGATAACGTTCTGTCGCCGAACTACGTGCACGGTGCACATGAACATTAGAAATAAATGCACATGCAGATCACTGTGCATGGATTGTTGTTGGATTTTATGAAAAGGGATGATGGGAAGCGAGTTTTTCAGTTGCAGTTAAAGTATAAACTACAATATAAATAGTGTAGTAGAAGTAAAGTAAATGCAGTGTGAGAGACAGGCGCATTGGAGTGAAAAACATCTTTTGTTCATAACTGATACGGTTGGTGGAATAGTGAGGCGTTATCAGTTCACTTCTGTTTGGCTCCGACTAGGATGGATATTAAGATATTCTAATGACTAGTGATAAGGAAAAGCCTGCAAAATAAAGATAAATTGAAGATAGCCGTACTATTGGATGGATGATAAAAGCTCGGTCTGGAAA
This sequence comes from Plutomurus gul, assembly GCA_019776185.1. Taxonomy (NCBI): domain Eukaryota; kingdom Metazoa; phylum Arthropoda; class Collembola; order Entomobryomorpha; family Tomoceridae; genus Plutomurus; species Plutomurus gul. The sequence goes on along the minus strand of JABASC010000054.1, from coordinate 38,115 downwards.
GAAGAGATAAGACAATGTTACAGATAGCGAGGTTCATTTCAGCTGAAAGCGACAGGAGCCTCCCGATCCTTGATGATAAAACGCTTCATCAGTTTCCAAATTCCGAAATGCTCTACTAGTAGACTACACTGTACTGTACTGTATTGCTTGTATCCACATCCATTTCACAATGCATATAACAACATGCTCTCTATATTCCTCTAAATGCCTATATAAGATATATATTATTTTACAATGCACTCTCCCTCTCTGCAACCATGTTAGTACAGAATAGCTACTAGGTGTATTTGATACATTACACACTTTCCCCTCCACCACTATTTCCCGTCTCTGCATGTGTTATGGGCTACTATAGCAGCTAGTTGCCAGTAGTAGTAGTAGTACTTGCACCATTTTCGGTAATCTTGTCTTGTCTTGTCAAAGAGGTTCTCATGCCAAGCAACATAATTCTACTAGCACACAATTCCAAATTCGGAATCGTACTATGCACACATAGCACTCTATGTGCACTCTGCCATCGTGCTAGCTAGCATTTAGTATTTACCCACTAGGAACATAACTATTTTATATCATTTGCTTACACACATTCCTATCACAATGCATATATTAAATGTAGATTTTAAGTCGCTCCGTGTATTAGTGTTACGTAAATAAGCACAAATAGTACTAATAGTGTTTAAAGAACTAAGCTGATAGCAATTCAATTATGCGAGATAAGAATACCATAGGAATAACACCATTACGACTGCAACAAAGTCACTAACTGCAACTGCTGCCTGTAGGTACACATACACAGTAAATCATTGAATATCTCACCATATCCAACAGTACAGAAATGCAAACATAAATACAAAGTAATAGTAATGACCGATGAGAGAGGTAGGTAGGCAAAGTGACAGTGTTAAAAACTACCGATAGCAATGCACAGCATCAATACATAACATACAACTTCTGGGAATATGATATCAGTTCGCTTTTACAATATTGTGTAGACGTGATGTAACTTGTGTTATTATCGCCTACATACAAATACATATACTTAAGTACACATGTGGATACTATGTATTTATTGTTGCAGTTAAGCTAATCCAGAGCATCAGCAGTCGAATGTGTATTTTGATAGAAAGTCGTATTCTATTTCTCGCTACGTGTAGTCAATATGGACTCGAATGATTTCATAAAGCCAACTCGATAACACCATAATTCATTGAGAGGACAGGGAACATATTCACACTCTTTCCTCCAGATGATCAGCGAAAAGCAGGAGAAGCTGGGGACGGGACTCGCTATAAGAATCATCCTCTGCTTATCAATTGATTCAGCCGGAACTCATTATCAGTTCAAATATCTCTCTCCCGTCAACAATAACTTGCCTTTATTTCCCCCCGGATTTTCCCTTGATACTTGGATACACAAACTGAAAACACAAGCACAGTCCCTAACTTTGAGTCGCTGCAAACGTGTTACCACATGACACACACTATGAATCGGATTCACTCAGAATTCTGTATCAGTCACGTGTTCGAATGCAGACGTTGTCGAAGCAGTACATTGTGTGTTTGTAATAGATTTTATTCGTAACTGTTCGTCATCACCCCGATTTCATATCATTCGATGGTCGCTCTCAAATTCAAGCCCTGCCCAATGATGCAATGGAATCGACGCTTATCACCTTGTAGTACCGGTCACTACTCTACATATTCTCGAATCTCTTCTCTTACTACGTACGGTGAACAGGGACACGTTTGCTTATAAGCAACCAATAGAAAAGTGGTACATGGGAAATGATGCAAATAATGTTCAAGTAATCTTCCAACGTTATGTGTACGAGTTAGAAAGCTATAAAAGTAAACGCTTCCAATTGTGTGTGAAACTGAATGAAAATACTACTTACATAGTTTTGCGTTCTATTGGTCTAGTTGATTTGGACATTGTGGGTATGTTTATTATTTTGTGAGTTGGCTCGACCGTGTCCCCTACAGTCATGCAATAATCAATGCAATCCATGTTTATGTTATGGAGGGGTGGTGGCGTCATCAAGACCTTTTATCGCCCTTTAAATCAATCAATCATGGACACTAAATAGAATACCTTCGTGGAAGAAAGAGAAGACTGGTCGAAAAATTACGAGAATCTGATTTTGAATCCTTAAAGGACATGTACATATGCGTTTAGGCTCTAAAACTTCCTAATTAAGCTATGGGTAGGCGTTTCGTTGCAGCTATTGATGTTCGATTGGAACTCGACCAGATTGAAATCCGGATCGGTTGAACATGACACATAAGAGAATAGGACAAGGTATTGGAATGAGAATGTAATACGTACTCTCTCTCTCTCGTACATCGAGTGTGTAGCCAAGCCACGGTCAAGTGAGAGAGAGAGAGAAGACAAGATCTTGAATCTATCAGCGAACGCGTTTCTTCTCCCTTTCTCAACTGTATTTAGCGTCAGAATCTCTAATCATTGAAAATACATTACACACACATGGAACGAATATAGCAGAATAAGGTTTGTCTGCACGTTGGTTCACTTGATTTTTGGATGTTGTAGGATTCTGTTGCAGCAGCACACACAGAACTGTGTCTGTAATGTTTCCAGCTCATTCCGAGTTGCCTCTACTTTACTTACGACTATTAGAGGAGATAATAGAATGTTGAATGAGCAAGAAGGGCAAGCAGTGAAATGTAATACTTCATTGTAGTTGTCTGCGGAGAAACCGGTTGATAATGATTCTCCAAATGGAAACTAATTGCCACGGATGTAGGATTGGATGAGATGAGATTTCGGATGAGGAAAGACAGAGTATGATGCGAGTCGATGTGATGTAAAGTATATAAATGTACATTCATTGTTTAAGAAAACTTTGGTTCTTTAGATTAGGGGGTGTGTGATGTGACGGAGTGGGCTCTTCTGTCCAATACTTCAACGTCACAGTCACACCACTATATCCTACCTATAAGTGATATAATACATGCTACATAATGCCTTGTATTGCTTGATAATAGATTGTGTACGATATACACAATGATATTTCCAACTGTAAGAACAACTCACGGGCTGAGCACAACTCAACTCTGAATTGACTCTAACCATAAGTCAGTGTTTGGGGGAAGGAACATTGGTTTGCAGTGCACAGAGTGCGTGTAATGTTCTCGCTCTGGATGGTTCACTAGATAGGTGATTGGTATGCAGGTCAGGGGTTAAGTGAATTAGAATTCAAATTGGGCAAATTGGCTCGGAGGCAATGAGATCTTTTGGTGTATACCTTCCTCTGTATCTTTGTATGAACAGGTAAATAGGAGCAGTTTTATTCTATAATATTAGCCATGTCTAAAGACAAAATTGTATCATTTCATAATGCAGTGTTTACTGAACTGCATTCATATTAAGCACAGAATGCAATCACCTGAAGTAGAGCTGAAAGAGTATATCAAATAGTAGAGTGTAGTGGTTGAGGAGAAACTGAGCCCAAGAAAAGACTGAGAGGAACAATTGAAAAGATGATGACAAGATTGAAAGAGCTGATCATGTTGGTTTGGTGTTGGGGACAGAGAGAGAGAGTGCATGCATATAAGTAGGTACACACACGAGAGGAGCACTAAGGTATACTTGGCTGCAACTCACGTGAGCATTGTGCGGAGCAAAATAAGACAAGGCATGTCGGTTGACGTTGAGCAGAAGAGAAGTGGAAGAGTGAGAGAGAGAGAGAGCCTGCGAGAGGAGAGTTGTAGAAAAGAGTGCTGGAAACGGAGAAAAATTGAGTTGATGTGAGGAGTCTTCGTGGAGGCCTGCTTGACAATTATAGCGTAAAAGTGTCCATTAAGGGTGATGGGTTGTACGGTTATAAGATAATGATGATAATGATGGAAAGTTTTGAGGGGATAATAGTGCTCGTATACGTCGTCTATAAAGTAAGGATGGTCTTGCCCAAGCTCAATAAAATGATGTTATCAGGGTCGTTTAGCGCATTTGGGTGTCACCAATCTGCCATCAGAAGGGACAATTGATACCTTGCTTCTCCAGACAGCTCTTGTCAACACCAATCCTTTGCCTCAGTGTGGACGCACTTCTTTTTTTTTTCGTCGCTCGGCCACAATCTCTATCCTCCTCGCCTTCCTCGCCTTCCTCGCCTTCCTATATATCCACTTAACCCTTCCAACACATCTCCGCACTGTGCTGTTTCACACAGCTCACCTCTCTGACCAACATGCACTGCTGCCTAGCAATCATAAGAGCAATATCCATGTGTCTCTGACAATCACAGTGTAACCAAGGAACGAATATAGTTCTTCGCTGTCTCTTACCAGTCTCGCTGTGCTAACGCCGTTGGAATGTGCACGTCGTAACTATACAGGCCCAATGCATATGTACATACAAGTATAAGTATCTGTATCCACTAGATTCTAGCATATAGGTACATATTTACTGCACGCTACAACTCATACAATTTTTATAGCTTTGCTCATTGTCAGTCATCATCACTCCTATCATTTAATCAGCTCATATATATGTTCTCTGACCGGTCACTTATATAAAGCTTCTCATGTGTACAGTGTATGGTATGAATGCATTTAAATTCTTAATACTGCAAATGTTATATATAAAGCTGTTGAGATTCAATTATGATTTTCTTTCATTGTAGCATATGGCAAAGGTGATGTTCCAATAAAAGTTCAAGTTCAGTCAAGCCCATTTTTTTTGAATACTCGTTAAGTAATAATATTTTACAACGTAGCAGGCAGTATTTTTACTTGGAATTGTTCGAATTGTAAGTACAGGCACTCAATTAATAAGGGGTACCCGATGCTGAATTTAGACGTAAAGGTAAACACGAGTCTAATCAAAAGATATTGGTAATGCATTTATTATCGAGCCAGATTGCGTGTACATTCCTTATTATGAGTGAGATAGCAATTGTGGCATCGAGCCAGCAAATAATAGCGCAGTTGCCCTCAGATAGAAAAAGGCAAATATTGTACATATGTATATTATAAGCTTGTTGATGTTGATGTGCACTTTTGTGTTATCTTCACATATTTATATATATATAGTACATTTAAGAAAACAGATGCAGTAAGGGGCAGATTAAATCTATACTGTGTACCGAAAGGAGAGGTGGATCTTCTCTGACTCTCGTTACCCAACTGCCATCTGGAGTTGGTTGTGTCTGGCTTTTGCAAATCTTTCTCTGCACAATTTTATTTAGGTTCTCTGATAAGTGCCTTCTGTGGTACTCGAAACTGCACCGTATTAATTTTACCACGAGCTTTCTCTTTCACATTGATACATCCTTTCTCCTTGTACCTTTCTCCATGGTGTTTCACATGTCAAAAAATACGAGCTAGTAGGCTAAGGTCGTCCGTTAACAATCTAATTTATATAAGACCGTCTGCAGTTCTGCGTTTGAAGCTAAACTTTATAAATTCAATTACTTTAATAGTTTGAGGATGCCATGAATAAATCAAAAACGTAAAACATGTCTGTAGCATTTGTTCATGGTTGCATTCCCATGTATCCTATCTAGTACTCCAACACGTACAGGAGTACTAGATAGGATACATGGGAATGGTCACTTAAGCACTTAATTGACCTTGCTGCTGAAGCCATGTCATCTAAATACAAGAGAAATGTTCGACAATTTATAGGTATCTATCTATATTATATTAAATTTATATTATATGTATAAATGACAATTTCTTATCTAAATTCGTACATTTGCTCTGTTTGCTGACCATATAATGCTGTTTTTGTAAATGTAATATTCGATATGGGTGCATGTTCATATGAACTAAGTAAGTAAGGATAAACACCACTCCAATACAGGCTACTGCTTAATGTATTAGTAATAATTTTACAACCTGGAACAGTGGAATAGTAGACAGCAGCACATAATATCTTTCGATGTACACTTATATTCAGTTTATAAAATCATGGTGCGACCTCCGCTAACATTTCCCCGTAGAATGTCGTGTATTGAAATAAAGGCGGACAGCCTGTGAATATTTGAACATTAGAACGCTGAATTGCAATCATCGCATTAATATTGGATAAGTGCTGACTTTATTGGAGTTGCTCCTTTGATATTGTTTGAGCGATGGGAGCACATAAGTAAGTAAATCTACCTATCTATGATTACAAATGCACATAAGACTTGCACATGTTTTGACTAGACTACATATTTAGTTGTTGCACATGGTACCTTATACCAACGACTTGTATAATTCAATCTTTTTATAACAAGACAGTAGGTCGTCCCCATAATTCGGTTAAAGGTATATACTCTCTGGGTGCTTTTAGTATTGTATATATATATGCATATAATATTGTATTCATTAGTATTTGAGAGCTACTTACACGACTTTTTCATTTCCTAGCACATATGTAGGTATTGTACATACGTAAGTCAACAGAAAATTTAATACACCGCTTTGCGTGCAGTTCCCAGTTGACTTCCACCGTTATCACTGTGCAAAATCTATTTATTTGCATTTTAGGTGGACATTTATACATTCGCTGCTGAATGATAAGTTACACGAATACCTCTATACCAATTTACTATTGGTTAATCATACACTCACCCAGTACTTCATTTTCTCACCGAGTTGATTCAAAAGTTAACACTTCATTGTGTACAATTTCTCCGTGAGTGAGTAATTTTGACTTCATTTTCGACAAACAGATTTTAGGGCTGAACGGCAGACTAGCTAACAGCTCCATCAAACATTACAATCTAGTGTTGAAGAAACTTGTTTAGATGGATTCCGACAGTTAAACATTACTACAACTGAAAGTATAAATGAGTCACATTTGAATACCATCTAATACTTTACGACACGCGTTCACAGTATACACATTATGTACAGGGGAAAGTAACTGCAAGTGTTTAAATGTTTTTGTGACAACTGGGCGGGTGTATGGTCGAGTATCAATGTACATTTAGTGGAAGAGGGGAAAGGTGATGTATCTTGTTTCTGAACAGAACGTCCACAGTCCACTCTAACACGGCAACTCATGTATATTGTAAAATTAAATTGTATCATTAATGAAAGGAGGGATTGTTTGACATGCCGAATCGTATGGACGTGGTAGGTGGAGGGGGAGGTGGTAGAAAGTTTCATTAGTCGTAAAACTCAACACATACGCTCATTACTAAGGAATTACCCCATTGCCTGTCCAATGTTCTATTACGTGAATAGAAATATGAAGATCAACTACTACAGAAAGGCTCGGTCGTCGTGGACGATTAGAAGCCTGCATATCACTCCTATCCTCATGACCAAGAAAGGTACGTTGTTGCAAAGTTTTGTCCTTGTTTAATGGTACAACTGAAATTTTTAAGCACAAACACTGTGCAATGGTATTCCTTCAGTATAGGAATGCATTGATTTATAGTGTAGGCATTGAATAAACGCCCTGTAATTGTAGAACTCTATGCTAGTATGTTTGTCTCATGGTGTCTTCATCAAAAGAAAAGTTGAACAACTGGAAGTATAAAATAAACAGAAGTCGTAAACGTGAGAATAAAGAAGTTAAATTTGTTGTTAAAGAAGAGTTATAGGATGCTTTTGTTTTTTATTTTCATCAACAACTCTTTTAAATTGAAGCCCGGGGTAAAAATCGAATTTACAACTTTCCCGACAGATTTCCATGCAGAAAGCTCCCACAATGGCTTTCATTATACAATTATCACGAAAATACTAACGTTTGTTTGCTTCCATGTAAATTTTAATATTTTACTGAAAGAAGAGAAGCGCAAAGTGATAAATACCTATAGTTAGTTACGTGTAGGATGAGGTAAGACTGCACGTACTTAAGATGCATATGTCCATAAACGTAGAAATACTACTGGTTTTGTAGTTTGTAATAATCCTTGTGCAGAATCATTTTGAATGCTGTGATTATGGTATTCAATAGTCCCTCTTCCTACCTTTTGCTGTTAGTTTGTAATAATCCTTGTGCAGAATCATTTTGAATGCTGTGATTATGGTATTCAATAGTCCCTCTTCCTACCTTTTGCTGCTGCTCTATGCATAATAAAGTATTAACATACATACGCAAGGTTTTTTTTTTTAAAACTTTGAAAAAAGCCATAGATGAGATTAGAGAAACTCGAAGGAAGGCGACTTTCCACACTAAATGACTAAAGACTAGAGGAGACGCAGGCAGACTGAGATTAAGATTGAGTGCATGCATTAACTGCCTTTGTTGTGAGCTCTCTCTCCAGTAGAGGAGGAACTGACTTCTTAATGTCCGAATGGCTAGTCGTACGTACCGTGCATATGCATTCATAATGTGCTCAGAGTAACCGTAGCCTTGTTCCACTATATAGTAATGCAGATAAACGGAGACGAAACGTAAAAAATCAATAAAAAGATAAGGTACAGGTGAAAAGTCACCTTTTCAGAAGATGGTTGGGAGGAGATTCAGATCTACTTTTTGATTGGGATTGTACACTGTAAAAGCTGGTTCGTATTGAGAGACTCGTNAGTCAGCCTTATTAAATAACTATGGCTGGCTCCTTGGTGTTGTGTGTAGTAGAAAGTTTACATGTGCACACAATCAACAATGACTTTAGCTGTGTAATGATATTTTTTCGTATAGGAAAAAATACACGTAGATAGTGGTTGGATAGGAAGGAAAAGATAAGTCATTTCAGAGTTACATAACATTAGAGAGAGGCCAGTCAAAACTATTAACACCAGTGCCCGTGCATACCTGAGGAAGGAGGTGGCCAGGCCACTGCCACGATATATAATAGTTCCGTGCAGTCTACACAGTAACAGTAATACGTGTGAGTGTGTATGAGTCTGAAGGAATTTGACGTGAATTCGATTGTGCGGTCGAAATGAATCCAGAGTGGACTAAACCTTCATGAACTATACATATAACCCTAAATTACCATTGCTAATATATAAATGAGGAGCCTATGATAACTCTGTGTGTGTAGATCAATACGCAATAACGTGCCTGCTATCGAATGTACGCTGACTTTTGGATGAAGGTTTAGCTTGTAGCATTAATATCTGTTATATAGAGGCTACTTGTGATCATACATGTGCATGCAAGAGTATATTATAATAGTATTAAGTGTAGGAATACAGGTAAACATAAAGTACCTGTAAGCATGGGCAATAATGGACATTAGAGCGACTGGCTGACTGACTAGTGCTTATTGTTAGTTTCAGAGTTGAGTTGAGAAATCGTAAAGTAGATCTACTGCATGACAGGCTATTTGAGATATGATCGCGTGTGTTGTTCGATCGTTTGCATTTATATTTAAATCAAGGTCATGTATTGTTAATGTAGATGCTGGAGATAGGGATTGTGATGGATCGAGTCCATGCAATCATACGTAGATATTATAAATAAATATTTCAGATCCTGTTCAATACACTTGCATAATGCTTTGCCATTAGGAAAGGCGCATTTTTATCAGAAAACTACTTCTTCGTATGGGATACAGGACTGAGAGAGCCAGTCTTTAATAATATTCATTGTAGTGTCTCATGTAGGCAATGGTTCTACCTCCTGAATATTTCACTCATGGCTTTCTGATGATTGTACATAAGTGTAAGTAGACAACCCCTTAAAAATACGATAAGTTCTTTATCTGGCTCTAAGAGTACAGACACAGAAACTACCATCGTGCATGAGTAGGTACAGTACGTAGTAGACACGAAATAATATAGTAAACAGTTAACATAAATGGGATGACATAATTTAGCAACGACGAGACAGAGATAATGGGGCCCAAGAGTCTCTCTCCCTTTAGTATGAAACATTATGAACTCTAATGTATAGGTATACAATAATATATGTTTAATGTGTAATATATAAGTATATGAAGGTTTCTTGAAGAGGAGGCTACTAAGTGTTCCCCTAGAATTCCTGCAGCTAATGTTGATGGATGGATTGATTCATTGATTCTAATATCAATCTGGCTAAATGCATCCAGTCAAATGCCGTTCATTGTCTTCTAGCAGTCTTGTCTGCTTGTTTGTTTCTCTGCTTTGACGTTTGGCATCTCCTAAAGAACTCAAATCACCATGTACTTATCGACTGTCACTATCTTTAGCTGTCTGTGGACTTGACTTGATGTGTCTCTCTCTCTCTCGCTCGCTCGCTCGCTCGAACTTGACTTGGTTCGAATGATATCCGTGTATATAATCTATTACCGTGTGTTGGTATACCCTGTAAAATGTTATATCCAATCTCTCGTGTATGTGTGTATAAAACTCTTTCATTTCAGTTCATTTCACTCACTCAGTCAGTCAGTCAGACACAGACACATTTCAATGTTAAATTCAATTGTCTTTTCACCGCTAATACCATTCAATATATTTATCGGTTTGTTCTGCACATAATATTCTCACTCGCATTACAGTCTATCTAAATAGCGTACGAGAGCGTAGTCTGTGATAAGTAGATGCACTTATTGTTAGATAAATACCTGGTAAGTGTATCTGGAGATAAAGTTCATCATTGTAGTAATTGTTAGGCTTTCGTCTCTGTCAAATAACTGGTAGTTCACCCTATGCCATAAAGGAACGGAAGCATGAGTGAGTGAGTGACTGACTGACGAGTGAGGAGCAATGGTAATAAACATTGTATTGCAGCACATTCTGAATTTACTTGTGTGTCTCAAGAAGAATGTTGTAGTACCTGCGTGTGTTTAGTAGCGATGACTAAGTATGACATTTTAATTGGAATATGAGGGAGGGAGGGAGCTCAAATCAATTGGATCGTAACAAATATAATATCATATGCTAATACATCCGCTGTGCTGCATAACGTAAATAATTATTTGAATTTGATTTTGAATGAGAGATTGTCAAAGGATTTTTCTGTATTTACTAAACATCACAATTAACAATTGCTTTGAGCAGACGTGAGCTGAATGATTTGTTTGTAGATGTTGTCTGTACTTATTGGTCGTTCAAAAGCTGTAGAATAAGGCCAATGTGTGGTTACAAGGTATTCTGGGAGTTCCTTCCACGAACTTTTTAGTTATTTTGATTTGATTGACAAAATATACACTCCCCGAATACTTTTCCTTTACAGTTAGTGGAAATGAATGTTTTCTAGTGTTAATCACTGTCTTGTCATCAGTGCTGAGCCAGCACCTTCCTTCCTTTATAATAGAATGTGTCCTGTTTAAATTGTCAGGGTTGTTTTGCCTGCATTCATATATTATAAGATTATGAAACCAAAGCATTTCAAATGCCTCAATTGTCAAAATATTACCTGTATTCACTAATATTCCGACTGTCCACCGAATTAATTATTTACCGGCTAAAGCTTTTGCACTTAAATTGATTGCGCTTTTCTGTGACTATAAGTATAAAGTAAACCAAAAAAATCCAATTTTCTTGTGATATACTTTGCTGGTAATTTTGTCAGCTAGCGGATGGCATTTCGTGTATCGGAGTTTAAGTATTGATTATGATGGAGCATCTAGGAGAACCGACGAAACATTAAATATTATAAAGTAGCAGTATAAAGACAAACACTGGAGGAAACCACATTTTATAAGTGCTATTATTTATGTATCTTACAATTATCATGATTTCCCCACGACGAACTTCCATAGTAGAAGGTTTGGTATTTAAAATTGGTTCTCTTCAAAATTGTTTACATTGCATTACATATGTATTTGTTAGAATTGGTCTGATGCGTATCGTACCTTCGTAGCAGCCTATTTAACTTCATCAAAAATTCAAATCGTTTTGCTTGCAAAAGAGGCATTAGCTTAATTCGACCGAATGTTCACTTACAAAGTGTTAATGAGTAATAGAGGTAAACGAAGTGGTGTTTGCAAACGCGGAATAAATCCTCGTTCCTTAATGCGTCCCATTACACAATTGGTCACTTTTACACAAATTGCTTTCCTCTTCAGACTGCAATTTAAATAATAAAATTGCTATTTGGAAAGTTTCGTTTATACACTTTATTTCGCATCGTATATTTCATTGTTATATATTATACGTATAACAGGTCTTTATTGGAAATACGTATGTTCATACGTTGCATTTGTAAAGTGTAATTTATATCTGTGCTCCCATTTGGACAAAACAGTATTGCAAGAATTCTCATGAATAACTAAATAAGACGTAATTTATCGACTGTTTTCTATATATGTATAATGTATAAGCAACTATGACAAAACATATATTATGTACTTAGCTAGTAATCATTATATTTATATTTATTCGTAGTGATTGCGATGTGGATATAGCTGTTCTATTATTTTCTATGGCAGTAGTTTTACTTTTCAAGAATCCATCAATAGGATGGTTAGCTGGTCTGTTGTTTCGATATTGAAATGTATAGACAAACAATAAGATTGAAAATGTTATTCGTACTACCAACAGAGATAGAAGAAGGTACACTCAGAATTTATTGATTTAGAGATGAGGTAGATGAGGGGATGCGTCTCAGATTTGAAATTTGAATTGAGTTGATGTAAGGAGATGCTGATTTGATGATGTTGATATACAAGCTGTCATCGTTCAGCATCCGTGCGTTAATCCATTTATACGTTGTGAAGCTGTAGGTTGTGACTACTGTTACCTACTGTGGCCTATACTCTTCTTCAAATCCTAATATGTATGTTCACTATAGCATTGGAAAAGATTTCCATATTCAAATACATCGTACTACTATTTGTACATGTGCACTTGTGTGCACACTTACTTTTAGTACATAGTAATGCTATACAAGGCTTGTCTATATGGAGGAATTCGAATGAAGAAGTTATCCGATTTTGACAGTTGCATGTATGTACGTATATATTCTTGTCTTTTGATCATATTCAGTAGATAATGTCACTCTTCTTTCCACGCCTTCAAATAGATAGAGAGCAAAGCTTTCTTCTTTCTTCTCCACTTACTTTACCAGGAACTGCTATACTATAACAAACAACTGTACATGTTTTAATAAAAGGCAGAGGCTGTGTATGATTTGCTTATGTTTGTATTTATTTCCATCTCGACAGAGCAAATATGAACAACAAAGAGTCCAAATGTGCTGCTGCAGCAGTATTTAGTAGTTGCTTGTTGTGCAAATCAAACAAGGGGCTACTGTAGATAGGCGGACTGGTAGGTAGGACTCTAAAATAACAAGAAATCAAGAAATTGGATATTTCATTACGAAGCGAAAAGATATGAAATGAAAACAAACAAGATAGAGAGACGAGACAACACTCCTCACATTCACTCACTCACATAACTAACTGAAGCGGAGACCTTTGTCTTGTCTGCATAATGTCTTCTTTTGGTCTTTTTCAAAACGGTAAACAATGAGATCTCATTTTGTTGGTTGTTATTGTGAGAGAAGCAGGTACATACCTACACAACCTAGGCTCCTTATGAATACACGCACAAATGTATACGTGGGTCTGCTTGCTAGCACTTTTCTTGTGTCGACACACGCCGCGCATTGTTTTAGCAGTGTCTTTTGTTGTGCACTCTACCTTTCATATTTTATTTCTCAATGCAACTTCAATCTTTTAAAGGACTTGCTAATGAAATGCAAATGACATGAATACATGACCCGTCATACCTTATATACGAACGTTTAGATACTATTGATTTCGTGAGGAAAAATACAAAAGCCACGGAAAAATAGGTGGATGGATGTACAGAAGAGATAGATATGAATCTGCGATTTCCAAGTGAGCAGTGGAATGAGAGAAAACAAAGCAAAACTAAATGAAATAATATATGAAACAAGAGGAGAATTGTTGAGGAATGGCCGCAGGGAGCTCATTGCTTCTTCTGTGTTGTTGTGAGTTGTGAGCGAGGAGAACGACAGTGCAGTCTTTGCAATGCTCTCCCTTGCTACTCGTAAGACCAGACGAGGCCAGGCAAGACAACGCACATTTTCAATATCTATCCGAGCTTTTCTTCTTAATATATTAAAATTTAAGCAAAGAGCTTTATATTATTATTTATTTCCAGTTGAGTTGACGGGCTTTGTGCAGATAAAACTTTTCTTGTTTTATTTTGCTAGGAAATTTTGGAATAGTCGACCCCACCAACACTACGTGGTACTTATTATTATTTCTCTAATATGTAAAATGTGCAATGTGAGGGAACCCACTAATATACAAAGTAAAACACAGCATCGTTATGAACGTTTTATATGAAAATGAGATGATTACAAAGATAATGAGGCACGTAAAAGAGAGTTCGACTCTGTGTACATACAGTATATAATGTATAAGTATATAGTAGGGTGATATACAATTGTGGCTTCGCGTCTCATACACACGTCTTCTAGTCAAAAAAGTGCTGTTGAGAGCTGAAGTGTGTTTTTGGAGGTAATGTACTCGAGAAAAGGTAAAAAGGAGGAAGGAAGGCAGGACACAGCTCTGTGTATCTCTTCCCTTCAGTTTCATTTGGTTTGGTGTGGAGTCGAAGAACACACTCATAAGTTAGTTGAATTATGCGATGTTATGTTTTATATGAGATGATGATGGCGATGATGATCAAGTCTAATTAATAGCTGTCTTGTTATTCTGGTAATGGAGTATGTAAGTAACCTACCTACCTACCTACACACACACACAGACAGAATGTAAGTCAAGTCATGCAGGCTACACGGCACACACAGGCATATGAAGTGGTCGGAAAGAAGTTCTGCATGAGAGTTGAGTATTCTTACTGCAAGGAAAGCAGTTAAAGTGGAAAGAGAAGAGTTAGAGGGAAAAGAGGGAAGACGCGAGAGGTAACTTTTGGAGGCGGAGATAAAAGTCTCACTGTATTTATTTCTGATGCCAGATTCGGATGATTTGTGAGGGTAAACAAGGACTGTACTGTCTTAAGGAAAATTGTTGGGCAGGTACCACGCAACTTGTGTCGAGCTCTCTGATAACATCAGCACTCTGCTAGAAAAGTAGTCAACTCTACTGCCCAACTGCATAATATAATTTGTAAGGATATGTGCTCTCCTCTCAGTGTGAAAAGTTATATCTTTTTGAAACAGGTCGTAGATTATATGTTTAGCAGTGGTTACAGAGTATGCACGTAGTAGTGAGTACACACAGTACACAGAGGTGATGTGGTGGGGACTCCGTTTGATATGACCTATGTAATGTGTGTTTAATAAAAATGAGATTTATCATCCCAGATTCCCTTTATCTTATAATAATTCATTAATTCCTTGAGAGAGATTCGTTTATCGAACAGATAGGTGGACAACATGTACCAGCTACATCACTTTTATCACAGTTCCTTATTGCAACTTTGCAAAATAAAGCTTTGTTCGCAATCAGCACCAAGGATCTGTATTAATTCCAGTTTTTTATCGCTTGTTGTTCCTTGACTGTAGTTGCTGGTAGCATTGGAAGTCGAATCTTGACTCTCAACAAGTTTGTGGTGGTGGTGACTGTTTTTTTTTCACGTTTTTCTTCTTTGTACATAGAAATAGGTTAGAGAGAGAGATGATGGGCAATTGTATTGCACATTAGATACGATACTACAATGGAAGCGTCTTCTTTTGCTGTCTACTATAGTAGTACATACTTATGATTACTGTGGCATTTGGATTGGATGAGTAGTGAGCAGAGGGTAGAGGTGAAGAAGACCAGAAAAAGAGATGAAATCTATTATTCACATGCACAGAAGATCACAATGAAATTGATTCGTTGCTTTTGACTAGAATCTAAATGGCCAACTGCAATTAAAGTCAAAATGATATATTTATTTCTTTGGATTGGATCGGATAATTGGAAGGAGAGAATTTAATGGCGACAGGAGCAATTTGTGAATTGGTTTTTCATTGTAGTCCTTTCATGAATTTGATAAGGTTTCGGAATGAGCAGTGAATAACTACGGAGAACAAGCTCTCTGATCGCTTATCTTTGTTGGTGGTGGTGGTGGTGGTGGTGGTGGTGGTGGAGGAGAAGCCCTTTCCTCACTGAAAGGTCAGGGATGAATGGTTATATGAGGACTGTTTCTCGTAAGGTGAGGTGAGCCGAGATTGATGGCAGATCTTGAATCTTTTACATGGTAGCCTTGTTGTAGTTTGTACACTGTGTAGTTACTAATAGTGTGAGTAGAACACAAATCCAGCTCCACCTTGCCAATAAGTTGATGTGATGGAGGGTTGTGTATGTACACAACAGAGAAGAGTGTTGGTGTGCAGTGCCAGTGCCCTGGTGGATGGATTTATCTGTATGTAGAGTTAAATGAAATGTTGTGTGCGTAAGAATGCTTTTGAACGGTGTTAAATACACAGAGCAAAGCACCTTCTAATCAGTCAGTCAAGTTTACGAGGCAGTGGAAGTGTTTCATGGTGGAATTTACATCCATTGCACTTTGCGCGTATACAGTTTTCCTTTGTTGGTTCCTTTCTTCAACACTTTAGCTTGGCTTTGAGTTAGATATTGTGGCAGGATAAGAGATTCCTCTCTACACTTGTGCTCCTCCAACGTAAGTTGAATTTTCCTCAGACTCTATGGTCTTAACTTCACAATCTATTTGTATTTCTACATGGTCAGCTATAGTTTAATCTCTCTCTCTCTCTCTTTTTCTGTCTACAGTCCACTAACTAACAAAATCACTACGTTGAGCAGCTCAGACTTGAATTTCCTTAGTTAACAGTTAACATAGTCTGCATGTTCTTAGCTCACTCACCAGATATAGACAAAAAGTGTGTAGCACGGAATATACATAATACAATTTGAAGTTGTGCTCCTAACTACCACTACCACCACTAACAATAAGCAGAAGACCAAGAAGTTAGCCGAGAACATGAAACTACGCCCTGGATTTTTTTTTCTTTCTCCGCATCAACTTTTCCATCAAGATATAGCTGTTGAACTTATATTGTGGAGAGCCTTTTTAATTGTCTGTCCGATGGAAATGATAAGACTTGATTCTTATCAGCATGATTGCGGAAAATTAATGGAAAACCTTTCTCCCTTATCGAGATGACGGATGTGCATGCTTGCATGCAAACTTCACTCACACACACACACACAGCCCAATGCCAACAACCAGTCCAGGTTTACTCACCACCAAATCGCTATTTGCCGCATGTGCTCACATAAAGCTCTGCTGGACAAGGTTCCCAGTGGACTTGTAGCATTTGTAACCAAGCGATTATATGTTTGTGTAGATAGATACGCATTTACTAAATATTTAGTAGGTAAGCACACAACAAAATGCGTCTTATCCTACTGCTACAAATAAGGAGCCCTATTTATACTTTTATGCTTTTATAGTGATTCTACAATATTTTTAATATCTAAAGATCTTGAGACCACTTTCAGGAATTTTCAGAACTAGAAATCTTGCTACAAACAGGAATGCTGTGGGAAAAATTCTGGAAATTGCTTAGCGTTTATTTTATTTTGCATTATTGTATTATGATGTGATCTATGTATTGTATAACCATGTATTAGGCTTGTAGTATCACCCACAACTAAATGTGTAGGTAATAGTGGTTTACTGTAGAGTGATAAGAAATACATGAAAGAGGCTATGATAACAGCCTCACCATTCTTGGTTTGTTTTGCCCACAAATAAATAGCATACAAGAATAGCACAATAAGATACTGAAAATGTGTGATGTAATACCAGTGTTCGAGAATACTTATGGTAATATCTGTATCCTACATTGTACAGTGTCAAGCAAGCTACTATAGTTATTCTCATGTACACTGTAGGAAGTAGTCTCAGAAAAACATTAGGCGCAGGATATATAGCGCGTCTAATGTAGATTGCGTATAATATTGTTGTTAAGTTGATAAGCTCCTGTTCATGCAGATCTTTGTCCAGATAACAATTCTCCTTCAGCCAAATCCATTGTTCCCTAATTCAACTGTCCATTCGCTTCATTAGCTTCACTCATGTGTACCTCAAACAGAATGTCTTACACTATGTATTATAATATTGTGTATACCTTGCATTGCATATATTAATAGCGTGGTGTGTGGATGCTTAGGGTTGTATAGTCTGCTTATTGTACAGCTCACGATTGCAAGTGGAGTCTCATTCCTGTCTACTACTCTATAGTGTACATACTAGTCAACTCGCTGGAATCAGCGAAATAATCTTCCTTCTGCATGTTTGCGCCCAACACAGTAAAGTGCAAGTCTTACTTGACTTGACACTACTATACATATGCATGATATAGGAAATCTATGCCAGTGTAAAGCACGAATAGAGTGTAACCCCTTCATGCCATGCCAAGTTTCTATTGCCACTTCATTCTTGATACCGCTATCAAGCTCACATTACTGAAAGTCAGTAATTCATTATCCTTCTTATCATAGGTGAGTCCGTATCTGTATTCCTTTTATACATACACCTTGTATTTACATATAGTATAAGCAATTTTTTTTATAGATATTAAGGCTAAGGCTTTTTCCTGTCTGGAAATTCTTGGAAATATACGATACTATCGTATCGGTTGAAATACACTCTCCAGAATGTTCTGATTTTATTTTATTGCAAAGAAAATCTATTGTTTAGGTACAAAATATTATCTAGGTCTTTGAGTGTATTGCATAACAAAGTGAAATAAATATTATGATTATTATGTGTGGGAAGAGATGTTTTCTTTTCTACATCCCACCCAGGGAAAAACAAGATATTCTGAGGAAATGCACATGGTATTTGTGCATAAATGCAAACGCCCCAAGTATTTTGTGGGAGCCGTTGATACGGAGAACAAGGTCTGTGTTTACTTGCAATCGTGTGCTAGGTATTACATTTCATTTTGCATGTTCAAGAAAAATTATTACCGATACGCTCAGACTAGAAATTGAGAAAACATGTGACGTCAACACAGTTTTTCCTTTTTTCCATATTTCAAACTCCTACTGCTTATGCAAGCAAAATAGCGTAGTTAGTAATTAAAAATCCAATTTGGACTGCAAACTCGTTGGGCAGTAGAGTGGAGCTAGGAAATTATTTCTTAGCTAGTTTTATCATTGAACAGAATATTTTTTGTGTCTCTCATTCATTAGTAATTGGAGTCGATCGTTTCCTACCTACTTTGCTATTACCTACAGGAATATAAAAGAACATGCGTGATAGTTTAAATTAGGCGATTTATATTTATCATTCCTTCTTAAGCAGCTCACCATCATCCACGAAGGCTAGTAATCTATGCATTCACAAATGGCATAAAAGCCAAACAGTTTTTCGGAATTAGAAATGCGCAGCTCCACTAATGGCATGATAATGAAATGCCCTGAAAATTTCCATAATTGTATTAAAATTGACAAACTCTTAATTTGATCTTTGACCGTACAAAGCCAACTGTATTACTAAAGTAGCTTTCTTAAATTTTCTGTGGCTCGTCAACTGCTTATTCAAATTGCATGTGATGGATGGGAAAAGCGGGCACTCTGAATTTTTATTTATCGTGGCTTTCACGGTTTTACAGTGCAAACCGATTTTATCGAATGTCTCGATTGACTTTTGTTGTTTTTATTGTTTTTTTTGTACTGTGAGCTTATCAAGCAATTATTTATTTTCCAATTTAAACGATGAGTTGTCGCATTCTGCGTGCTACACATCGAAGGATAGACTCCTACCTTTATTCCCACCAAAACGACATTAAACGTTGGACAAACTATACCATCTAACTGTAATAAATGATTATCACTTCCACTAAAAATGTTTTCTGGTCATAAAACAATGAAAAGCGTTTTCATATTTGAAGCCATGAGCTAGTTGAGTTGACCAGAGCAGAATAATGGTCTCATAATGGAGAGAACATGTAAATGGAGTCGTTTTATTAGCCACCATTTTCGTTACGAATGAAAGGCGCGCTGTGTGACTCCGTAACTCGGCCAATCTACTTTGTTGTCCGTCTCTTTATGAGTTTTTGTCAACGAGCCTTGTGCATTACTCCCTGCCACTTAACATAAACAATGAATGAGAATATTGTGTGTTCAGCATAACTCATTTTAATAAATGTACGTGCTGACTTGACTCGACTTACCATTTGCTATACAGTCACAGTTTAAACGAACCATTCGAATTCTATCTCTAACGATATGTGGTCTACTGTATGTGTTCGGTGTACCATTCCTGTATAGAGCAATGGACCCATGGAAAACAGAAACGGAAATACCACACTAATTCTATCACACGCTGTCACCAGTCACAGTACACTCATTGTTTCATTGATTCAGTTCATTTCAATTGCAGTCATTCCATTGAATCTTGATTGTCGTGAAATTGGTGTTCTCTCTCTCTCTCCCTGCTATGCGGTTCTTATGGGATTGAAATGCAATACGGTGAGCGCCGTATTGAACAGTAATACCGTGGCACGCCATGTCCCTGGTTGATATGCTGATGACAAATGACAGGACAGGGGGACACGATTCCAGACTGTAAAATGAAATGGGAAGATGTTCATTGAGCACCACCAAAGTATTTATGTGTATGTTTGTGTGTGTGAGTGGTCGAGAGAGATTTTTTGTCGTCGATTGACTTTTTGTTGTTTCTTGTTGCTTGCATCCATAGCTTATGTGTACTTGTATCTATGAATGGCATTGTTAAGCTATTATTATTCCAAGCAGGTAGGTAGCTAGTTGTTGTTGTAAGTGGAGGAGAATGAGTGAGTGATGAAATGAATATGGGTTGGGTAGGTAATCGTTGAACTACGTTCTTCATCATGGCTGCCATGCCAAGAACATATAGATTAATGCATAGAGTAATTCATAGGTGATGTACGTATAGTTTGTAGTACATGCTGGTAGTGCAGCATTATAGCATGGTGGTATTAAAGTATACTCGTAGAATGTGATTGGATATATCAAGACATAAGTATGCCTGTTTGCCTGTTTGACATCGACACTCGAAAGACTGACATGACAGTGACAATAATTGTGACAGGTTGTATGTACAGTGCCACGACATATTAGACAAACGCAAGGAAGTCTGTGGCAAACCATTGGTGACTGTCACAACAGGACGGTTATTTCTCGTCCCAAACTCTGATCCGTAGGAATTTTGCACCTTTTATGGAATATTCAACTGGCAGCAAGAACACTGTACACACACATGTACGATCGCATTCGATCCAAAGTTATTTGTGTGTGTGTTGTATGTGCATCGTTAGGTACGTTGATTACCTAAAAGCATCGAAGAGCACGTTTCTACACTCAGTCACGTGTGTTTGTGCTTTAGTTGAAATATTGTACGCATTAAGATTCTATTGAAGCCAAGAAAACATGTATTTGTGTGGGTAATTATACTTATTGCTCTCACTTGTACATGCCCCGAAATTATAAATCTAATTTAGCACACATTTATGACTTACAAGAAGATCGTGTAAAATTAAATAAAAAAAAATCTTGTTTGAACTCGGCTAGGTCGACTTGTAGTAAGTGAATAAATAGAATACAGGTAATACTGCTCTCTCTCTCTCTCTCTCCTATATAGGGTGATACCGTTGATAACCGAATTGCTACTGTAATTAGCACATAATTACAACTCGCTGTATTTTCTAGTTGTTGTTCACTTAATACATGTACTACGTGCTTCATACCTACCAATTTGCACATATTTAGTTCGCTGTGCGTAGGAAATGCTATTGATATGGATATTGATGTAATCAGTTTTTACAGTATCCTCTCATCATTGAATGGGTACGACAGGAAAATTATAGAGTTCACAAAACCTACAACACGTGAAACAAGATATTTCTACCCAATTATTTATAATTGATTGTTTCCACACGAAAAAAAAGCGTAAAAACTTCTTCATAGAGGAATTGCTCACAGTGTGAACTTGATGAGTTTGGATATTGTGAAGACGAGAATACTAGAAATATTGGATAATTCACTGATACTTGATGAATCTATGAGAAAAGTGTATAGTAACATAGCATGCATTCTGCAGGGTAGAAAATCAACCGAATCGGGTGTTCACACAGCCAACTAACGTTTTATCCTTTGTTGCAGGTGCAGGCGACGAGTCGTGGAACGAAGCGGAAGATGGCGACGGAAATCCCGAGAAGAAAGTTACGGACGAGTCAGACTGCCCCTCCAGTCCATCGGCAGTAGGAGAAATTCACATGGAGCAGCAGCAGCACCATTCCATTCCGTCAATACAAATCCACCGACAAATTTCACAAGGCTACACCGATGACCAGTATCAAAAGGACTTGCAAGATTCCCTCATCGGTATCTTACCAAAGACGATGGAAGGCTACCGACTTCGACAGCGTATTCACGATAGAGATTTACCAAGTCCAATGGTCTCAAAAAGTGGAAGAAGCAGTGGAAGACGAAGCGAGAAGGGGAGCAGCGAAAGAGCCTCTTCCGTAGACTCCCAACATTCTCAATTGTGGCAACAAAAGGGCGCCTCTAACAATCACACATTTTCACACAAACTCAGCCTGGCACAGCAACAGCAATTGGCCATGAGTTTGAGCTACGGGAGAAAGGAAGGGAAACGGAGCAGATCCTCGGATGCTGTAGATATGACCGAAGTAGACATCTCAGAGACGGAAGACGGCGATGAGCCCAGGAGACACACACGGAGCAACAGCAGTCGAAGTAGAACTCCGGATGTCCCATCGGCCGAGTTAAATGGCTCTCCTGGGCCTTTTTCTCATTCTCAGATACTACCTTATATACACTTACTTCCTCAAGCTCTGCGAAATGGTGAGTCCACTAAACAAGAAATCATATCCTAATCCTTGTATATTCCTTATAAACTACATTATGCACTGTGTAATGTGTATCACATGGCTTGTTTGAATCTGTGAGCAAGAGATTAAACCAAAGTGGGGATGATGATGGACGATAGAGAGTGTTCTCTCATGTGATTACTTCTCATTGTACTATTATCTACTAATGCTGTCATTAGAAAGATACTTATTTATGGAGACACGTTGTTGCACTGTGTGCTAGAAACATATCATACGAGCTACACAATCAGCACTGGTAGTAGAATGCATTTACTATGTAGTCAGTGGTAGTATTCAGCGATAAGTGTGGAAAGTGTTGCACTGTTACCTTAGTTGGTAGATAAATAAAGCGAGGAATTGATATGGTGATACTATATTAAGTGTAGTGTATCTCCAGCTAATCAAAAAGAGTGGTGCAGTGATGGAGTGACAGATTTGTCTTGTGTTTCACTCGCACAACCATTTAATGCATTTGTAAAGCGAATACACAAACACACATAAATAAATGTCCACTGTAACTCTGTGTAGGTCTTGAATAAAATTATTAACTTGTGTTTGTGGTCGTTGTGGTGTAGTAGTACGTAGTTCTGTTGCAGTAGGTATGGTATGCAGGAATTCATGTAGGAATATATGGACATAGACACATACCTGTTCCAGATTAGTAGACGTTAGGGGAATAATGGCAGAATGTTACTTATAAATGTATACTACTTACTAGTGTAATGTTGTGGAAGAATTTTTCTATTCCGATTAGTCTCAAGGATGCCCCTACTGATAGGAGACGATTTTTACCTACGTGATGCATCTGTCAGTGTGTCCTTCTCCGTTTCTTTATCGCCAAACATGCATTTGCTTTTTGAGCAAATTAGCTGAGAACATTTTTATTTTGTCTCTATTTTAAGTTAACTCAGTTTCTCATTGCCTGCAACAAACAGGGGCGATCAGGAACAAAGTTTGAAAGCATTGTTGCCCACAACAGAATAATGGGGGGTACTGACAATGTATAGAGTATACGCAGATAAATAGAAGATTGAACGAGAGTATTGAAGCACAAGCTTCGGCTTACGGGCAGCCATTTGGAAAGAGTATTTTTGTAATGACTGGTTGCTTCCTTTAGATAATCTTCTTCCACGTTTGATTTGAACAAATCTGTGTTAGTGATTACTTGTGCTTTTCGTACGCTTCACCTGTAGCATGATTTTTCATGATGATATAATGCCGATAAGTCAGATTCGGTGAGAGCACCCCATATATTAACTTGTTACCGACCGAGAGAAAAAGATGATAATCATTAATCAGATTGATTTTTTTAAATGGACCTACAGAACACAACCTGTGTTCATTTTGCTAAAGTTTTCCACTTGAGATATTCTAAATGTTAGGGTTTTCACATTTCTCCTCTACCCAGAGGTGATCTTTGTGCGAATTTTATGAGCCTTACAATAAGCGTGTACGGATGTAACATAAAGGGCACGGAATTTGAAGTTGATTTATTTGTTGTATCTTCTTTGAAATTTTATCCGGCAAAATCTTCGCACGAATGCAACACGTTCGAGAGTCAATTAGCCAAGAGCTCCAAGGAAAAAATAAATGTTTACCGTGGTGTAGGATCTGCTAATTAGTCACATACGCTTGCCTTTCCCGCATTTTGGACATAAGTTATGTGTTCTTCTGCTTATCTTTCATAATTTGCGGGCGGCTTTAATTCAGATGTTTGCCGGCATTTATGTTTCACTCAGAGGTAGGTTTTAGGCAAAGTGAAAATGCAGAAAATACCAAAATTTTAGCAAAAATTATTTCTTTTGTGCAGAATTTTGTATTCTGGGAATTATTTTAGATCCTGCAAGGTTCCTACCTCTATTCATGCCTCCGGTTCTACCTGGAACGGATTTAGCTACTGCGGTCTCTTCAGCAGCAGGTCCCAACGCTGGCGCCTCTTTGGGTGCTTCAAGTTCAAACAAAAGCGAAAAAAATGCTGCCGGAGAAAATTCACGGAGCGGTAAGCTAACATTATTATATTACATAACATTATATAATTGTCCGTCCTGTTCTGCCACTGATTCTATTATTCTCATCTTGAAAATATGATTTTGTGCACATCTGCATCTCTCGCATGCACACGCAAGGCAGTAAAAATGCATTCGCATTGTCAGATGCATTTTTTCATGGAGCACGTTCAGCAAAAATTCACCTTATTGCACCCTTATATCACCTATGGATAATATGGTGGGTCGGTACGTGATGTATTGTGTTTAACACACATAACGACGTATATTCATATAGTTAGTCCGATATTTCTACTTTTTATCGTCTGCGAGCCTAAAACTTGCCAACCTTACCTAATCCTTAAATTATATAGGTACATTGAACATTCTATAGAAAAGCCAAATTGAAGAAATAAAATAAATAAAAATAAACTCACGCCGTGAAAGATAAGTAGAAAGATAATTAGCACAACAAACACGTTGTTGTTGTTATCGTGGAAATGGAATAGGGGAGATAAAGCGTTGAAAGAGAGCTGTGGATTCTTATAAAAATTCTCGAGATCAGGTTTTTCCAGAATTGTCTTATTCAGTCCTGTGCTAAAGTACCTAGTAGAGCAGTGTAGTCAAGATTATTAAGGATAGTGAGCCATCAAGTAAAAAAAGCCAGAAAATCTAATACAGGGATACTGTCTGCTGAAATGCACCATAGTACATGCAGTACCTACTTAATAAGCTTTTGCATGAGAACTATGATCAAAAATAAAATTAACTATAAGTACACTAAGTAGTAGGTGATGATGATTGTTTTATTTAGATGTGATGAATAAAGCAGATTGCTCAGCGCACCAAACAACATTCTCAACCAATCGCTATCGGTGAAAACGGTGGATGCTTATTACCTTTTATAATAGAGTCATATTATTAGTCTGTTCGCATCTCTATATTATACTAAGGATATGATTCGGACCTCTATATATTCTGATTAACAAAGTCTAGTGGATTACAGATTTTGTAGAGACAAGAAAGGCTAGCTGGTAGGCCGGCACTTGTTATCCATCCATATATTACACATTACGTTTTCGCATAGTCCACTGCACACAAATCTCACCATTGTTACTACAATGTATACGAATTTGTACGAAATGTATGTGTTGTGTAGGTCGCGCTCTTGTAAAAAAAACTTATAAATGAACACGTAAATGACGTGTATGCGTCTGTACGCTTGAAAAATCGTTTTAATGATGAAGCTTGTACTATCACATTACCCATGCACCAGTCATAACCATGTTCGTAAAATATGTGCTGAAAAAATATCGTTCTGATGATTTACAAGTAGCAAGAATGGTTCTACGTATAAGCTATACTTAACATACGTGAGGGTTTGAGTTGCCGAACTTCGCTTTCCTTCGCACAATGGTTCACACAAAATTCTTAATGATAATTTGCAATTTCTTTTTATCTACCCATTTGTTGTGTTTGAGATGTACAAGTTAGTAGATTGAGTTTTTAAGCTAACGGATGAAGACAATTTTGAGCGATCTGGTTTGGTCGCTTATATATGTGCTACTCTTGCTACTACATATCAAGATAATTATTAGTTTGTGTATACGTAATTTGATGGATGGTCCGATTGGCAGCCAGAACTTGATTAATGAGAACGTGTAGGCAATTAATGCAGAAAACTTCAAATATAGTTAAGAATGAACATAAGTCCTGTATAAACGTAACAGTTCATGTGAGGAGGGCTATTTTCAATTTTCACTTGCTTATGTAAATGGTAGTTTAGTATTAGTATTGTGTAGACAGGCCTTTGTGAAATCGTGTATTTCATGTGCTTGTAAATCAGCCAATTTTTTCATGTCATCAATTTAAATTTTTTCCAAATGCATTCTTATTCAGTGGGTTGTTCTGCTATACAAGAGTTGGCAAATAAATAACGTTTTCATTACCTGCTGAAACCAAGACTCGATTATGTTCACAAGCATTTCCATATTATATATGTATGCACCTATTTATATTACGGTGTAATGTTTAGGGCGAACATTGCGAATGAAATGGACCACCTATAGTTTATAAGACAAACTGGCTGAGAACTCATAATTTAGCCTCTTAATAAAATTTATACAATTAACAATTTCTAATCATTATATTTTACAGGTCCTGTATATATGTGCGAACCCTGTAACATCAAATTCAGCTCTGCAAGAACACTGGAAGCCCATCAGACGCATTATTGTTCCTTCAGAAAAGAAATTGGTAAGAATACTAACTTTAGCAGAGGGATTTTAAATTATTAAAGTCCAGGAATCTCTGTTTAATTCCAACAAGCACTTTAGTAGCGTTAATTCATTTTCCGTAATGAAGTTCCTATAATTACCTTACTCCGCTCTAACTATTATTTAACTTAATTTTAGCCAATCTACTTTGTACTTAATGTGGTATCACATAGTGTGGAATATGGAACATTTATATAAAATCGGGTACACTTTTCCTTAGAGCCAACAATACCTACACCGTTTGAAGTTCTCTGCTCGCTAAATAATTAGGAAGGATGATAGAGATAGCAGCTATCCTGTTTAAAGATTATTATACAAATGTGCAACCCTTTTACATTTGTACACATAGTATGCATTTTAATACCTGCAGTTGTACTCACTCAGTCAGTCTCTCAGTCAGAGCAGTACACTCTAAATAGCTAATGTATCCACTGACCTTTAGTGGATCATGGAAGGAATGGCTAATAAACTTTTCTCTTTCTCGGTTGCAGAGCAATGCACAGACAGATGTTTAATAGTATACTACTATGTACGTACCACTAGTATATTCTACTATCAGTAGGTATCAGAGTTTCTACTATTGTGTACGTGTGGAACACAGTGTTCAAACTACTGCAGACTTAATTACCTGTTGCTCTCAGTATTTTTAATGGCATATTTGCAAAGTTATTACTTTGCAAGTACACAGTTTTGCACTGTGAAGATTTCATTATGTAAGTAATTAAAGTGCATTTCTAAGGCAGAGTCTTATTACGATTAGGGAGACCACGCCTTTAGTTCTTCAATAAACCAAATTCGATTACTTTTTTCATTGTACAGTTTTGTGTACCATTAATATTGGCGTATGTACTAATTTATGTGGTTTATCTTGATGCGATGTTAATGTACGACTACATGTGGAATTTCCTGCCATTCACATTTCCTCCAGATCATCTAAAGATTTCATTAGGAAAATTACTTATTAAACCAGCAGATTTTATTACCAGCCGGTTATATAAAAGAGTGACTACCACATGAGTGACTACCACACAAAATACTTGCACTGATGCGAATTTGCGAATTCACTAGATTTAAGACACGAACGTTGAGAGCAGAGAAAACTAGAGATTTACTTGACTTTTGATAAAACACATTTGGTACAATAAAGTGCTGTAGAAAAGGATATGCAGAGTAAATACAATATGCACAAACAGCTCTACTCGCAGTGATTTTAGTTTCTCATTAATAAGTATCACCGGCAGGTTGTATCTCAGATAGGTATGGTACTTAATAGGCATGATAGTTTTTTTATAAAATATTTGAATTACAAAGTAAAGCAATCTAATTAATAACGACAATAATTTGAATGATTTAGGTAAAGATGAATACAAGAGTGACGCTGATGGGGACAGTAAAGCAGAGACGACAACAACATCAGTACACAGTGGCACAGGAGGAGGGAAAAAACGTGAGCGAGAGAGTTCTGGAGAAGAACGGGATTTGACAATTGACGAGTCGACAGAAATATCAGGAACAGCAAGAGGTCTCCCTTCCATAGCATCTGATGCGAGCGGAAGTAACAACCCATAACAAGAACATGAAAACGGGCAAGCTGTATTCCTGCATTTACTGTTCGTACAGTGCAGACAAGAAAGTCAGTTTGAATAGACACATGAGAATGCACTCTGGGCCCCCGATCTCAAACAGCCAAATGTCAAATAACTCAAATGACGAACAAGGCCCGTCAGCAAACAATAACAATAGCAACAGTTCAAACATCGGTGTGAACAAAAATCTACCCGAAGGCGCAAATGCTCTCGAGCGCTACTGTCAAGACTGTGACATCCAATTTTCCTCAATCAAAACGTACCGAGTCCACAAGCAGTATTACTGCAGCACTAGACACGTTCTCAAAGCTCAACAGTCGACAGCGGTGGCTGCGACGGGTGCCCCGACCGGCGTTGGCCCTCCAATCAAACAACACGGAGTGGAAATCGGCGGTGGAGTCACAGTCACTCCGATAAGAAAAGCATCCGGTTCTCCGTTGCCTCCGGAAGGAAGTCCAATTTCAACACCAGGACCAATGCAGCAGCCACCGTTTATCATTTTGCCCACAAATCCCGTGATTATTGTGCCATATTGCTTCATACAAGGGGCCAGTATATTACCAGGAAATGTTCTCCCATCTCAGAATGCGCTGGTGGTGCTGCCGAATGGCAGTGTTCACGGACTGCCAGCAACAGTCATGCCAATGCCCATGCCACCGCCGTCACCCTCCCCTTCCCAGTCACAATCACTCGCAATGTCTTCACACTTTATGCACACAGGCTTTCCCGGAAATTCAAATAGTATAGGTTCAAGTGCGGCTGCTGCGGCCGCCGCCGCCGCCAACGCCAATGGAAACAGTCTATCTCCAAATAGTCAATCCCAGTCGGTTTTTAATGATCCAAAGGATATAATTAGAAGAATCTGTTCAGTCCCTCGGAATCTGTCGAATAGTGCAGAGTCAACACACAGTGACTCCAGTATTGCCAACATGCACCACCACAGCCACCACAATTCAAACAGCGGAGGTGCCAAGACTCCCAATGTGCAATCCACTGGCCCTGTCATATGTAAGAAGGAGGCGGACCCGGATGCTGCACTTGATGAGGAAACAGAAACGGAGACATACGGGGACGGAGGCGTTTGTGACGATGGCATGCCAGCAATTGATCTCACTCTGCGGAGTATTCAACCGAAAAAAGAGAGAATCAGCGCCGATGAAGAGAAGGAGAATCGAGAAGTGACCATGGGTCGAACAGTTGGACTTACACTCGGGGGAGGCAATAGTAACGGAGCGGTCGCATCCCTCGTAGATTTCCATCGTGATCGAGAACTGAGCAGTCCATCGGAACGGTTGTCTGTGGGCAGCGGCAGTGGGAGCATGGAGAAGAGAACACCAAGGCCTTCTTCCACGTCAATCAGTAGCTCATGCTCCACTCCTCCAGCGCTCTGTGAGCCGAAAATCAATGGAATTTTAAATAGGGGATCTCCGTCGGGCAGAGATGAGAGCAGCCCGTCTCACATTACCAATTCACAAATAAGCAGCAAAAACGCTATGATGATGATGATGATGAATGCAAATGCTGTGGCCGTTGGAAATTGCAAGAAAGGAAGTTCGGGCGGCGGTGTGGATTACTCTGTACTCGAGATGAACAAATTAAGAGGGGGTAAGATGAGTCCAATATCGACTCAACTTCCTGGAGGAGCCATTCTTACACCGGCTACAAATCAGAGTCTGGCAGAGCTATTGATGTCAAATACATCGGAACTTAATGAAAGTTTGGCCAAACTTAATCCACAAGTTCTACTCAATTCCAGGGCGGCCGCAGACTCACCACTTGGCCTCAATCTTAACTTGACCCCCGCTATGTTGTCGGCCCTTACTCCTGAAATTGCTATGAGATTTCTGGATCCAGCCTACTTGACTAATTTGACACACACTCTACAACAACAGCAACAGAATCTGGCTCAACAGCAGCACCACCACCACCAGCAGCAGCAACAACAACAACAGCAACAACAGCAGCAACAACAGGTCCCAACCAAGAGGGGAGTATCTAAATGCATAGAATGCGACATAGTTTTCTACAAGTACGAAAACTATTTAGTGCACAAGGAGCATTACTGTGCAGCGAGAACTGCAGGTCATAACATTAGCAACTCTACGACTCCTAATTTGAAATCACCGTCAAGAGAAAGTCTTCACGGGGGCAAGGAAACTCAATCTCGTTCGCGAGTGTCATCTTGCTCGTCTCCAACTCGGAGCGATGTGGACGCGGAAGAGTCTCTGAGTCCTCTATCATGCCCGGCTCCCGTCGTTCAACACAAGAAAAAGTTGTCAACATCCCACGCTCTCACTCGCTCTCAAACGAGTTCTAATTTGCAGAGGAAATCTCCAGACATTGAAATAATGATTCCCGTAGATTCTCTAAACTCTACTTCATCAAAGTCAAAATCTAAATCCCCCGGGGCCACCACGACTCCTCTTTCGATTTCACCAGCTGCAAGCCCGAAGGCCACAAAAGAGTTCACAGCCAAAGACAAAACTGGTCAATACCCTTGTCTCCAGTGCGGTGTGAAGTATAGCACGCTGGATAACCTGCAAACACATCAAGCATTCTATTGCACCAAGCAAGCAGCGACCAACTGTGAAAACAACAATAACAGCTGCACCGACTCGCCCATCAAAGGTGGAATGGACGGAAAATCCTACACTAGCAATAACAGCAGCAAAGGTTTCTTGAAGTGTGGCAAATGTAAACTGACCATACCCGATGATCAAATGAGTTCTCACAGTCGGGTGTGCAACGGATCGAATGGGTCAAGCACACAATCAGTTTCGGGAGCATCGGGTTCCGGAGCAGGAAGCATGTGGAAATGTCCCTGTTGCGATATTTACAGCCCGACGGTGAGTGCTGCACAGAAGCATTTGGAGACTCACACAGGAATCAGAGCCTTCAAGTGTGTTCTTTGCGGCTACCGTGGAAATACACTGAGGGGCATGAGAACTCATATTCGGATGCATTTCGATAAGCGGGTCTCCGATATTCAAGAGTGCGAGTATATAACCTGTATCACAACCAACGACTTGGAACAAAATGCTTCAGGGCTGAGAGGAGCCGCCTCAACTGCTGCCGTTTCTTTGAAAGTACCGTCTCCCGACCAAAATCAAATGAACGCATCTCCGAATCGCACGGAAATCGAGAAAGAGAGAGATAGACTAAATCATTCTCCTCGCTCTGGCAAGGGCTCCACGGTGTGCTCGTCTGGACCGGTGTCTCCCACTGACTCTCAGTCCGACACAAAGCTATTCGGGGGTGACAAAGTCGAGAATAACAACCGACTTCATTTTTGTCACTTGTGCAACTACAGTTCATCCTATAAAGGAAATGTTGTGAGACATATGAAATTGGTTCATAAAATTTCTGAGGAGTCTGCAGATGAGATCATTTCAGCTGCTGCTCTTTCTACATCAACAATGAACGTGAGAAGTCCACCGGAAGAGTCAAATGGTGTAGATTCGCGAGACTCTAATTCAAATTCCAAGAGCTCCGCTGAGTTCACATCCTCGGTAAATATTAGCATGAGCTCTGCCAAAGCCGCTGCTGCGGCCGCTGTTAATCCACACAATCAAAGTCATAATAATCAAAATAATCACAATGACTCGTCGTCGTCGCAGTCCTCGTCCTCCACTGAGATGATCTTAGGCTCTGTGCGCTCCTCCTCAACCACAAATAATTGTACAAAGAATGGAAATATTAATAATAATGGCAGTAGCGGCAAGACTGCCAAAACTAAGATCTCTGCGAGTGGAGCCAATCAGAACGGAATTGGAGCAGGAAGCGGCGGTGAAAGTCACAGCGGGAGCGAGAATGAGAATAACGAGACAAGGAAATGCTCTAGTCGGTCGTCCTCTGACGGGGAATTCGGAGCCCTCACTTCTCTTCAGCAGAAGGAAAAGCCTTGTGCAGTCAAATATTGTAAACCATGCAAAATATACTTCAAAAATGTAGACAACTTCTGTGCTCACAAGGAATACTATTGCCCCCATAGTCGCATCAGCCCACCCGATACTGAGACTCCGGAGCGAGCTGAAACTCCTGTGCAATAGTCATTACCAAAAAATGCCCATGAACTCGAAATAATAAATACTATGTACTACTAATTAATGTAATTTCTCTCCCATCTTCACGTAAATTATTAATGAATTGTTATCTATTTACGTGTCTATCAACAACATATTATTAATTAATTATAAATACATAGTTCATTTGTCTTTAAAAGAAATCAGTCAGTAAAATCTGTAGGTGTAATACTGTTGAAAGGAAACTGTGACAAAAGGTTTTAAAAGGAAAGCTATCAAACAACCTTCAAATTTGAAAAAGTAATACGAACATACCAATGATAATATTATATGGAATAATAAGAAACGTATATAGTGTAGCTTACTGTGTTAGCCCACATAATCATATGTGTACTACTGCATCACAATATATGGGTACCCATCCCCGAGGACCACGACTCACAATACTGATGATACATCACTCTATACGTTATTTTAAGGCCCAGAATTGTTTTC
Source organism: Plutomurus gul (assembly GCA_019776185.1). Taxonomy (NCBI): domain Eukaryota; kingdom Metazoa; phylum Arthropoda; class Collembola; order Entomobryomorpha; family Tomoceridae; genus Plutomurus; species Plutomurus gul. Next base: position 5,092 of record JABASC010000054.1, on the reverse strand, counting down.
TCTTTCTCTCCTGATTCCAGCTGACTGTTCAGACTTTCTTTGCCAACTTTCTACTTTCTCCGTCTCTCCGTCTCTCTCTCTCTCTCTCTGTGTGTCTCTCCTCGTGCGTTGTATCCGCTCGTTTTCTTTGAGCAAAGTACTACATATAGTAATAAGAGAGTATCAACCTTTCAAGCTCAACCTCTCCAGATCCTCCATAAACAGTAAATAGTTTATAAACAGTAGTAGCTTAGGGACAGGGAAACGGATAAAAGTATGTTTTCCTAGTTGAAAAGATTCGTGTGTCGGAAAACTGGCGAAATATCACTGTAGAGAGAAATCTGTAGCTACTTTCCGAATCCATATCGCCGTTGGCTGTTATATCACTGTAAACATTCGCTACTATTACTGGAGTGTACAATATTTAATCAGAGAGAGTACTGTTACGCTCCTATGGTTGAGTAAATAATATCCTATGTATGATGTCAGCGGTAAATACGTAGTAGTGGATAGGTAGGTAGTTTGTTGTTTTTACGCTTTGTTGTCTGTTGATGTTAATGTTACTTGCTGTCTGTATAGGAAGTATATAAAGTCTTATGTGGTCAGCATGAATAAATTCTAGATCTATGTACTAAGGCAATTTTAATGTAACAACCGTCAAGTTGATAATCGTAATTTTATATTCTGAACTCTTTGTGACTGTCCTTAAACAAACATTATGATACTTTTATGATTCCATAATATTTTAAGTTATTGTTATTGTACATTTTAAATCCATTTACATGTTTATATTTACATTTGCATTTGCTTGGAATAGAACTACAGATATACTTACTATTTGTTTCACAGAAAACACTCGATTTTCTTATGATAATTATGTGAGAGCATTGTTTTATTTCCTTTTGCGGTAATTCACTAGTCCTACGTAATCGTAACTTAGATGTATATTTATTGTCCATGTATGTATACTATAGCAAAAATTGCTATGATTTCAGTGTACTCCTTTTCAATTTCTTGCATTTACATACGTTTTGTATTTCTGTCTTTATATTAATAATTTTAATTGCAATTTTAACCTTTATTATGTGTGTAACTTACTTAGGTATACGGAATCATTGTGAGTCACGTCACAACATGAGCAAGCCAAGCCATTAGCCAAATATTACTGTAATACAAATAAGCAAATTTAGATAATACATACATCTAGGCACATATTATGTATATCTAGTAGATTCATTAAAATTACGCTCCAAAAATGGACTTAGATTATCGTAAATAAAAATTGAAAGTTACTGGAGAATATCAAAGAAACGTATTTCATTATTTAGTTTAGTTATTTATATTGATTTCCTATTGTTGTCTATTTGAAATTGTTGAGAACACATCCATAATACGATGTACTGCAATATCTTTATTTGTGTACATATATTATGGTTAATATGCTAAACAGCGTACTTTAATCACTCGTTGTCATTTGCACGATTTGATCAAAGATAATATAATGTGTGTAACGTAATGCCATTCACTGTGATTTTAATTATTGTTAAGTCCATTATTATTATTAAATACTTTTCAACAGTCAAACGTATAAATACGTATAGAAAGAACTATTACCAAGTAAGACAGATATTTACATGTATTTAGAATGTATGTACACATCTGGATTCAATTTCGTCATGATTAATTAGTTGTGTGTGTAAAAGACGTTAAATTAAAATGACTGTATATTGTTCTGCATTGATTGTAGCAATTTGTAGAATAATAACTTTGCTTCTACTTCTAGTGTACTATCAATTAAATAGACTTTGGAACAGTTCGAAAAATAAAAACTATATATAGGAAAGCTTTGCCTGATAACAATCATTCTTTCAACATTCACTTTATTCCTTTAAACATAATATATTTATAGAATGTGGCTGCATAATAAAATACAAACGGGCTGCGGCTTACTGTGAACACTCGGTGCTTTCACTGCTTTCACCGGGAATTTCCTCATGCAAGGTCTTGGAAAGGTTAAACGAATAGTCGTCCTGCTGAGAGACCACCACTGATTTAATTACGTACCCTTATTGTATCAATAGGTACTTACTACTTACCAATTACCATTCACACTTATTTAGCACTTTACTGACATTAATTGCTAATTACTAGTGATTACACTTCTCATCTCGGGAAATTAGTACAAGATTGCTTATGCTACCACAACGGCCTGAACTTTAGTGGTTTTTTTATGGCGACTCTCGGAAATTGTGTTCTATATTTGTACAATTATTCTGAAATTGATTTGAAATCTATATATTCAAACTTGTGCGAACATTTGTACACACCCTGTTTGAAATTATTTATTTATATTAAATGCTGGAGACTGTAGTCTGATGTCTAAATATTGTGCTACTAGTTCTAAGTTATATTCCAGAATATTTAGGACTTGACTGCTCGCGAATTCAAATTATGGTACCAGATTCACTTTTTGTGTGAATGTTTTTCTACGATTTTAATTTCTGAAAAACTGTCAAATTGACATTATAATCTGATATGGTAGCACTTCAAAGAGGATGTCTAAGAAAACAAAAACCGTTTTTTTAAATGTAGTGGCCATAGACATCTATCTAATATATGGTAGTGGCATATACTAAGGATATATATTGGTATGTATTTTACTATAAATACACATCCTTAGTGTATGATGTAGTGGCAACTTGGTAAATGAAAGCCATTAAAAAGTTTTCGCCTAAAACCCGTTATTATTAACAGCGCAACCAGTTAAACTGAAAATATCAATGTCATAAATTGAGTAGAATCATAGTTCAGACTAGATGTCTATGGTTCAGACACAGAGTAAAACTGACGGTCGGAAATTACACGATTCCACAAGAAGGTCGAACATCTGTCGGAAAATGTCGTAGACATAAACTCGCTGTTCTGGGTGGTGATAAATATGTAGGTGAATATTTCAATGAAACTCCAGGAAGAATATTTTTCAATTATCCCATCCCTGTAGAAGTGCAATATAATTAGAAGTGAAGCCCAAGAGCCGGTTGCCGAAAAGCCTTAGCTTACTGGAGCATACCTTAGTATGGTTAAGATTATACGCTTTCTATTTCATCATTAGACCACTTATTCATACATCTGTTCTGTCGTACCGTGAAGTGATGATGGAGCAAATATCAATGTACAGATATTGTACTCATCAGCATCACACTTTCGTTATGATTCTGCACTGTAGGAAATTATTTTATGCACGCCATCAAAGTAATAGCACGGAAATAACATACGGACTAATATTGACGGTTCCTAACTCATTGAATATTGACGAATATAATTAAAAGTGTAACTATAGGTTCAGTAAAGTAGTTTGTATTAGTTCTCCTACACACCAAGTGAAGTACCTAAAGATGTATTATATTCATTTGACATGTCCGACAAAGAGAAGGTAAGCAGTAAGCATATAGTATAGTATGTTCCATTAATTAGTAGTTGAAAGTCTATATTATTCATTGACTTTGCTATAAAATCAGATTCCATTTGTATTCCTATGCATGATACACGAGAACGGTGAATACGGCTGTCAAAATACACATACATACACGTTCCAAGCAAAATTCGATTCCAGCCTTTAATCGAACCAAAGGAAATTTAAACTTTTGAATGTCAATAGCGCCATTCTCAATTAAATTAAGTGAAGATATTCAAAGTTATTATGGCTTCTCTACGCTACCTAGGAAAGGAATTCATTGTCACTATTTAATTGGCAGAGGTGAATCTTAAGGCTCAACCATCGCCCATACCCTAACACAGAGAGCATACCTTTCAATGCTATATTCTAAAAATGGCGCTTCAAAGGCTACACATATCAATGATACAACTCTTCAAATTTCATTTTGGATAAACTCAAAGAATAATTGTCCTAATGCAAATATTAAAGGTGATTCCGAAAGATAAAATTAATTCTGGATTTCGGAAGTGCGATTAGTATTTTAGGTAAATTGGAAGTATGTTAAAAAAATAAAACTAATCTTTAAGATTAGTTTTGGATGAAAGGTATGCTCTCACAATCAGTGTTAGTGTATGGGCCATGGGCGATGGATGAGCCTTAAAGAGACGTCTCTCAAAAGCTACCTCAGTATATTCATAATTTAACGGAGATATTCACACACATGATATTTGAGTTAAGCTCGTTTTCCACCCGTTTTCCAACATTGGATGTTTGACTGCTAAAATTGTAACTATTTTCATACAGATTCGTTTGTCATGCTTTTTATGAATCATTTTAAATACATCATGCTGAAGAAAAAGTTTAATCAACTAAAATTTCAGGTAGATATACAGTCTGAAACCCATTGAAGTATACCGCGTTGTCGTAGACAGTACTTTAAAATATAATCATAACAAAATACGACACAATGTGAAATTAAAGCTACCACTAGATATCCAATTACCCAATGTATGTATTTTGGAGATTTTTGGTATGGATAATAAAGTGCTGAACTAGCAGGTATTATAAGCTGTGTTAATACCAAAGTACCAGTGCTTCGAGGCTTAGTAGAGCAAACTAATTTAAGCACAAGATAATAGTATCATTATTACTGCTTGCATGGTTTATTCCAAAGCACATTGGTAAAATGTAATGCGGCTTCATGCACTTCACCACATATGAACAAAAGTTTCTGAATGTGCTACCATCGCTTTTTAATTTTCATATTTCTCTTTAAATAATTGTTCGTACGTACTACTGATTCAATGCCAACTTTATATTATGCATAATGTTAGACTGATTGTGGGATGGTACACAAAGCATTACCGTTGTTTATAGACCCGTATTCTCATTATCACTTGTGAGTTCGTAGTTCGTACATTACATACAATGTTATTAGTAGTAATTTTAGGATGTGGAATATCGGGTAACAAAATTGTTCGTCCTGCGTAGCACTGCAGCTACAGTCCATTCTATTATTAGTTTTTTATTAGGTTTGTCGTAGCGATTTTCTTTTACTACAGCCTCTCAGTCTATTATATATACATACATACTTGTATTGTGGAGATTACTGTTGAAGGTACGAGAACTGACCCAACACCGGAACTCAATGAAACTGTGTACACAGAACATTATTTG
>JABASC010000053.1:0-82131 GCA_019776185.1 Plutomurus gul | reverse complement strand
TTTAACGCAAAGTGACCAAACCGACACCAATCTCCCCTACTACATATACAGATACACACACAAGTCAGAGAATAGAAAGAAGTTTGAATCCACGGGTTATTTTTCTCAGTCAGCAGCTCTGGTCGCTCCTGCCTCCTCTCCTCTCGATCTCTCTACAATCTTGAATGTAATCAATGTCATTACCACCATATTAAATGAATGTGCTCATGCTGCCTCTGTGCATCTATGAATCTATGTATGTATCTATGTATGTATGTTGACCACGACTACGTCAATGTACAAACACACAGAGACATATAAGTGGCTCTCGTGAGAATTTCTCTCTTCGTCACACTGTTCATACGTTCAAAGTATTTCACAGCCGCCCTCCTTCTAATTTGATTCCATGTACCACTATTACAAGCTATAAACATAAAGCATTAAATGGGTTAGTTGAATGGAAATATAAAACATTCATATTTGTGTAGCCCCTGCATGTATTAATTGTATGCTGAAGATGCAGTGGTTGTTGAGGAGCCTGTATAATCTATATATGACACGTTACACAAGTTGAGACATTAGAATGACAAGTAAGCAAGTTCAAATTCTGTTTGTGTGTAGTGCACACAGTGTGTTTTTGAATATGTGTGTGTGTATGTACGTGAGAAGAGGTTGCTCGTTTGATTTAACTGTTCGTGATGGAGAATGGAGCGTGTAAAATTGCTCGACAAATGAATTGTATTCTTTTCAACTAATGATGTAGGTATTCTAGGCAATGAAAACATGCAATTGGCGGTCAGAATGCACGCATTCACTACACGTTCCTATTATATCATTAAGTTCCTCTTCTGCTATTTGCTGTGTTGTACATACGACGGACTCTACAATATTACTTGGCTATATTATTTAGAATAGAAGTTGATTTGTTTTGATGGGACGAATCACTTGCTAACTTCCATCATTATTATTATTATTATTAGATTACAGTTGCACTCAAATTAATCTGTCACAGGCAATAACATCGAAAATCCATTGTTAATGAAAATTGTGATTAGGAGTGTATATTGTTGAGGATAAGATGTGGAATGCACGATCCATGCACAGTGTTCATTGTTGTGCATATGCGACCAAGACATTTTTATAGGGCATCTCTAGAAATAAATTCTCAACTTACACTTCGTGTTCCCGTTGAAGCCAACTAGATTTCTGGCATACTCATCCTTCAATTACTGATGACTCGTACTACTGTATGCAACAAAAGGATATTGCTTTCTGATTGAATCCCATTTTGACTTTGGTCATCTCACTTATTTCCTTTTCCGTCAATTATTGTCCCATTGAAAATCGAGGTGAAAATTGAAATGAAAAAATATGATTAGGTACACATACACAGCAAATACCTATATAACTGGATTCTACTATAAAGCTTTATAATTACATATATTTTGGCTAATACCTATTGACAATTGACAATCAGTGTCATATCAAATACTGTGTAGAGATTTTTGTAGGACAGGTAGCCAAAGATCCTTTACAGTCGATTTATTCTCGTCCTCATCCTCAGATATCTACATTGTAGTCGCTCTGTGATTAGGTTTCGCTGCTCGAGGTGCAGTAATCATTTAGCTGGCAGTTTCGATTAAATGATTAGAAGTGAGAGAGATGGATTAAGTTGTGGCCGCTGTTCCTTGCTGCCTTCTTACTATGTGTACATAATAACTCTATGTGTGTTTGACGGCGAAAATTTCTTTTGGCTTGATATTGTCACTCTCTGCTGTTAATACCACATAACCCGTTGGTGGATTTAATGAAACCATAACTCATGATTAAAATGTGTCATCGAGGTTTTAGTTGTAGATTTCATGAATCACAGTAGGCTTTATTGAGCGAAGATATTGTGGTAATAGTGACGGGTATGAATTAATACCGCACTGTGTGTGTGTGTTGTAATGTTTGTTATTGTGGTTGGTGGAAACTCTGATAGAGATTATTCAATTCACGTTGACCGTACGTAGTACGTAAGAAATAACAATGTGGGAAGTGAGTAATAGTGGCAAAAGAAGGACGACTTGCATTTCTGGGTGAGACGAAGATGAAATTCGTTGGATTCTGTAGACTCAACATTTACAATTGCAGTTAAACGACGTAAGATGCTATATGGAAAAGTATGTCTTTGCCTTATCGCTGTGTCAGATTGGCTTTTGTTGTGAGTGAAAGATGTGGAAACGTTGAAATCATTTGCATGCTGATATTTTCCAAGTACAATGCAGTAGATTAAGAAAAATGAACAAATCTGAAGAATGAAAAACATTTGTATTAACTGGTGCGCCCAGTTGGTGTGGACCAACTGGGCGCACGTACACCGTCACAATTGTACGTACTTGCATAGCTCGAGGTGCACTACCACACACCAAATTTACAGACCTGCTTACTACCTACAAAATCTCATTTAATTGTATTTTTGTTCTAAATATGAGCTGCCCTGTCGTCCCATTCCATTCAATGGTCAGGTGTGCTTTTCGTGCACGTGGTCAACATCGTAGTATTTATGTTGGCAGCAAATTATAGTGCTCGTTGATAATCGTATTGTATTCAGGTGCCAGTTGAGACTTGTATGATTGATGAATGGACATCGCATCGGTGATTACTGTATTTGTATGTAAATGAAGGAAAAGCTAAAGACAATTTAATGTGAAAATTGTTTGCTTTGGAAAAGTTATTTTTGAAGCAAGATCCAACCACCGGTCATTACAACTTAAATCCTTATTCTTAATAGTTTGCAATGAGTATTCGTTGTTTCTATTCTGGCCACCTGCCATAATGACAGATAATACACATGCTATTACATAGCGATAATGAATTTGTATTATGTTAAGCACTGAGAGTTAATTTCTGTACAAGTTTTAAATACCGATGAATATGAAAATGTGAATTAGTGATGGTCTGATGATCAAGAGTCCCGAATTATGATGTGGCTCTTGTGAAGACATTCTTTCGTGTTATTCATTTCAAGCTTTTTGCAGATTTACTACAGGACTGGCTTTTGCCAGTAATATTTCAGTTGGGGGCCTTCTTTTACTAATCTAACTGGGGCAGCATAGAATATTTTCCTGTCACTGTGTATTGTACATTGTTATTAATGTGAATAAACCGGCTCTATCAATTATCGATACGGCACCCTTAAACGAAGATTTATCACCACCACTCTATGATTTTCACCATAGGCCAACTTTATGAAATTCCGTCACTTCAACTTACCCGTGTAAATTATCTCCCATTTCTATGTACACGATGATGGTAATCTGTTGTTGATGCAGTGGAAAATAGATTATTTAAACTGCTTCGTACGGATAAAGGATTTTGGAGAGAAATGCACGAAGCATTGTAACTTAGTCAGCTATTGATAGAGAGGGGCCAGTCTTATGGACAGTTGTAATTCACTGTGAGTCTGAGAATGGATATACATAGTGGTAGCGATTGTTGTTATAGAAGTCATAGTAGTTGGGTTGTAGTTGTAGTGAGAATACAATGGAAATTGTGATTGAGTAGCTACAGTTATGTTTTCATATGAGAATGAAGAAAATGCAACATGTTCCTTCTCCGTACGTGTACCTTGTCTTTCATTTGCACTTCTAGTCGGCATTCGCATTGTCTGCTCTGCAGAGTTGGTGGTGGTGGTAGTAGTAACACGGTCGTGAGTCGGTAGTGCACATTATATAGTCGTAAGTTTTGCTGAATCTTCCCATTGTATTTATATGTACATATTTCTATTTGCATTCATGGAATATCATGATTCCCTACTTTAAAACTAGTTAATGCAAGTAGTAAAAAAAAAAGAGCAGGGTGCTGCGTGTCTTTTCAATTCTTCTCGCCACACTACGAGTCATAAAAAGAAACCAAAATATAAAAACCGTTTTCGCACGTCACTGTCAAATAATAATAAGCAGTCTGATCTGCAGTACCTGTGCCTGTCTACTGCTCAGCCTATAGTCACTCATGAAAATTCTACGAAAATTAGTAAGTAAGTCATAAAATGCTGAATTTCGACGACTTTAATGTCTCGTCTGCCACTATGTACACACAGGTTGCAGTTGTAGTGTACTTTTTGCTTACATCGTATTCTTTCCCCTCACATTTCATACAAACTACTTACATACAGAGTTGTTGAAATTATAAGCACGATACAATTGCTCTGTATATGTACATGTACAATATTGTCATTATTGTTGCTGTTTTGTGAGTTAACAGTTAAGATTGCATTTCGCTCCGACAGCCGAATAATAAAAGTGGGATCTGCCGAGATCTACCATGGTTTACCTTGTATTATGTATACCATAGGTAGTAGTAGTAATATAATGTATAGTAAGTGCACTGTAGTGATTGTAAAATAATTTTCATTCCCCCATCAAGTACATACAATACCGTGGGTGTAGCTTAACGTATAGGGAAATAAAGAAAAAAAATGCAATTTTGACTTTTGCGTCAACAGAATCTTAAGCCATGTGTTCTTGTGGTGGTTTAACTTTCGGCTTACGTTTCTTCTTCAGGTACTTAAGTAGGTAATATTGCTCGATAGCTAATACCTGACGACTACAAAACATTTACAGCCTCTGTTTTGATGCAAAGTTCGTTAAAGGATAACAAGTCAAGTGAGAATAAACAACACTTCTTCTCGTGTATGGAGACTGTGCCGAACCTCAAGTCCAACGTGTTTCTATATACCTCTGAATGCATTAAGCTATTATTTGAGAGAGAGAGAGAGAAAGCGATTATCCACGATTGAAATCGTCGATAGGGATTAATATTGTCCCAAAGAAACTCAAGTCAGGTACATGCAAGTAAGTACGTAGTAGAAATGCGGGATCATAAAATTTCTTGAATTCGCCCACTGCTACAGAGCCTGTTTTAACTGCCACATAAAATAATCTTGATCTTGGGACAAAATGGTAGTCGAACAAGAACTTAAGATCCTATAAAGACAGTTTTTTTTTACATCAATACGATCTGAAGACAGTTTTAAAGCTGATTGTGAGATCGTTTAAACATGAGAGTTATGATACAGTGGTAAATCTGTCATCAACCGAGGGTTCGCGGAATGACAGAAAAACTAATCACTCCTACCTGCCAACTTACTCATGACTATGACTCATACACAGCACTTGCAGTTAGCTGAGTCAGGATTTCTAGATGACATCTACTACTGCATAATAACTCCCTGTCCTGCAGCTTCGTATTTACACACACAAAGATATGAGCAGTAGAATACAAAAAAAAAGGCAAAGCTTGAAGAGAAGAATTCATTGTTGCTGTTTTGTGATTGTCGACTCTGAAAGTTCGAATGCAGCTCTAAAGCGTCTGTTTAGGTTTTGTTTTTCCGAGAATGCTGCGATATGTTATTTTGCTATCACCACCGCGATGCAGAAATTACTGTGAAGGAAGACGTGCAGATTGTGTCCTGTTTAAGGAGTACAGATAGAGCTACCTGTGAAGATGTGTACGCGCGGCGAGCAGTGCATGGAAGTAATTAGTTCAGTTTTCATATCGACCAGCCAACGTTTATAATAAAGGTGCATGAAGGCGGAAAAAGACGATAAAGTTCTTGTGTCAGTATCCTCCATTTATTAATTGGCTTGTAAGCAATTACGACATGTGTACATACAAGCATGTTGCTGATAGAGAAACAGAGAGAGAGAGCTTCTCTACCACAGAACAATATAATAATCTATGTGAATAACAAAATTGATACACATACTGGCGTACACAGCATTACAAGTATTTTGTAGTATTTCCGTGTAATAGAAAAGCAGTCTGTTTGCTTTCTAACGCTGTGAATCACGGTTGAACTCTGATGTACCACTGCGAACATTTATTAGGTGTTGTTGACAAATCATTTAACAATGGAGCCATTCCATAATAAAGCTCCAGTCACTAAGTGCATTAAGGAAAGGTGGTCAATCACGTATCTACTATTAATTATACTCATTATTACCATGATCCTTGTGTGTGTACACTTGAACTTTGTATGCAATAAATTCAAGTCACAAAATCTCACGGATATAAAGGCTACAATGAGGCTAGTAAGATTCCCCATTTACAAGTATTTACCCACTGTTTCCCATTGTTTCTATTAAATACCCCCTATATACATTATGCACCTTGATGTCATTTAATTTCATGTTATTGCAATTAATGTGAGAAGAGTTGCTGGGGTCTAGAGGAACAATTTCGTTGTTCCAAGTGCATTGATTGTGAGAAATGGGATTTACGATGGATACTTTTCAATAAGGATAATAAATTTGTCCAAGTATTTAGTTCCTGTGGTCATGAAAGGGCTGACAATTCAATCTCGCATTGAAGAGGCGTTAAGGCACATGTTATTTTTTATGTGGGTTGATTGGAAGAGTGAGTTGAAAGGATTGGGAATCGAAAGGAATGACTGTACGACGAGTACTTGTGCACAGCAACTAAATATTTACTAGCATACAGTTGACAATAGATTTGAGCAAACAATCGTGTGCGAACAAATAGTTGTGGATGAGAAGCCTGATAAGTAATAAAAATTGTGGCTGTGTTATCGCTGCACGGACACTGAGCAAACAAAAAATATGACGAGGGACTCTGAGGAAATCCCTGGAGGAGGAAGAGCTTATCGCCGCTTGCGACGACACAACAAACCCTACACGCTGTAAAGGTTAATAGCAGAAAAGGTTGAAAGGCTTAGGGAAAGGAGCCGCCTGGAAGAGGAAATATCGCATCCTAAAAGTAAAAACTAATGTTCAACTGCAGTTGACAGTAAGTACTACTAGTGCACATCTAGAGAGAATCTTGATCTTGATCTTGTATGGCCAGGCAGTGAAGTTCATACTCTGTTCTGTTGTACTAATGACGGGCAGAGAGATAACATTGTGCAAATTGTATGGTAGGTAGCACAGAGAGCAATTGAAAACGTTCCGATGAGATTCAGCAATTGCTCGGTGGCTGGGAGCTACCTAGATAGAAATCCCAACAGCAGACAATATTTCTCATCTCATACTGCCTACTTACAATATATAAGATTGTGTGAAACGTTGCAGTAAGCAGCTAAAGGTGTTCTGTAAAATGAATGAGAGGCTGAAAATGTTGTTAGACAATGTTCATTGGGGACTTTTGCTATAAAGAAGTAAGAAAGGCTGCATTTAATAGTTTCGTTATTATATTGTTGACACATGGATAGCCTTTTGTTTCATGGCTTCTTCTTCTGATTATTTTTCACTCTTTGCAGCAGTCAACAGACTTTTCTGCATTATGGACATGAGCTTTATTATTATTGCTTTGGTTTAATTTATTTAAAATGTCCGATGCAATTCAATGGAAATATTTGAGTCTCCGCCGTCGGTGATGTTCGCTTTTGTGTAGAGAAAGGCAGAGACTGTTTCTTCTATTCTGCAAAGTTCGTCTCGCTGTCCGCTCACATGTTTTTGCAAAAAGACGGAGGAGAGAAAAAAAACGGTTGACGGTCGGGAAGAAAGAAGAAGACGACGACATGACAAGTAGAGATGAGTAACTAAATAGTAATGGAGGAAACCAGAAAACAGGCGAGAGATGAAGGAAAACGTGATTCATCGTCGAGAATGATGGGGACTTTTTTTAGTGCTGCAATTTCTCTGCCACATTTTATCCGTCCTCGAATACATCCATCTCATGACTGACTGGCTGGCTGGCTGGCTTTATTTTTCTCTCGACTAGAATCTCTGATTCTACGTACTGTGTACTAGATACACAAGAAAATTCGTTCTTTGACGTTTTCATTTCGTCATATCCTTTTACCTCATCTGTGTATTCACACAAAATACAAAGCTACGTGTTGTTTAAACGGAAATGCAGTCAACGCTCCTCCTTTTTACTGGATTTCAAATAAATCAATCTAAACAGTTTCCGATTTTTCTCAGTGCATGAACCCGTTTTGCGAATATTAATTATTAAATTTATATTACATACTTAATAATTTTTTAAATGCTTCTTACAGTTCAAATAATATTTTAAGAATTCATTTGCATTTGTTTATGTTTATATTCTGACCTAGAATGTAATTAAATTCAATAAATATATTAGCCAACATTCTGGGCATGTTGTGAAGTACCATAAGAAAAATTTTCCCTCACAAATTTGCCATCTAATTGAAATTGCAAAAAATTATTCTGCATATTCATTATTGGCAATTTAATTATCTGGCAATTGAGAGTATTGGCCATTAGCATAAATAAATTGAAATAAAATAATAAGGTTTTTTATCTTTCGACCGTCCACCAACCTGCTCAGCACAGCCATTAAAAATTCCACCTTCACTCTGAGAGAACATGACCAATAAATAGTTTGCGATTTTTACGGTAGACACTTGACATTAATGTATATGTATTTATCAGCGCATTTACTGTAATGATTAAAAGGTTGGAGCCCAAACAACAGAGATCAGAATATACGCGCTGCACTGATGATGTTTTCTAGACTTGTTGATGTGGAATGTCATCCGTCAGTCGCCGAGTAGTTTCTTTTAATATCCTCCTGCTCCCTAGTCGATAGAATGTTCCTCTAGAGAATGTCTATGGAATTGAGTGTAGCTCTATGTGTATGGAAAGTGAAAAGAAAATACTCGTTTCATCTGTGCTGCGTATTTTCTACAATTTTACGTGCACGTCAATGAAAGTGCTCAACACGTTTTCCTATTAAACTATTTATGTAGACGAGATCAGAGGTTCTCTACATGAGATCTTATCACAGATTTAAATTACTTACGTGTATACCTACGTTTGTATGTAGGTAGTTTGTTCGTATAGAAGGACACAGCGGACGCTCTAGATTGTTTCTTTGTAAGGTAGTAGTGATGCAGTCATATAAAAGTTGTTAATGTAAATACATCGTGCCAACCAACCACAATACCCTCAGATGTATCAAATTATAATATGTAAATACGACTGAGATCAGGATTTAATGGGGAAATTCCCAGAGGGAAATTGGGTAAAATGTCGGATGGTAAAATACCCTAGAGTGGGAAAATGGGAAATTAAACTTTTCCAAACTGTGCATCGCGGCTAATTCTAAAGCCAAGTCCATTTTGCGAATTTTACATGAAATTTTCTAAATATCTCAAGTAAATTATTGGTACTAAAATTCAAACAAGCGAGAAATTTAAAACTGTCTGATTATTCAAGAATTTTCTTTGGGATGGTCATTTTATACGCATGAGAAAATAAACTCTTATATCTGAGTGTATAGTTAATAACAGTTTGAATGCAGTATAAAGTTTCTTGGTGTGTGCAGTACAACGAGCACAAGATTTGACTCAGGTGTACGGTACTTTATTGGCACGGTGTAAGGATGCATTTACATATATAGGTGTGTAATAGATTGCTGCAGCAGCTTCTGTTCAGAATGTGTTTATTTATTTAAACTTATAAATGAGTAATTAAACTGAATGTGTTTATAATCCGCTTGATGGTTTTCTGATGAATTGCATTGACCTTTTTCCTTGCAACAAAAATATTGGGTTATGAGCCGTGGTAAGCACACATGTACTTACATATAAGAACAAACTCGAATTTCACAAACACTAACCAAAAGCGCACTCACTTGTGTGCAGTTGACGCTAAAACTAGAAGAGAGCTAATTGCTTCTTCGTATTTCATCCTGTAATAATTGCCTATAAAATAATAGGACAGTAGCAGCAGTAGCAGCAGCTTTCCAACAAAAAATTGATCCTCACTTGGAAGTACTGAAATCGTGGATAATAAGAAAAGATAATTACACTAAAGCCGTTCTCCCGTAGACAAGGGTGCTACTAAGTAAGGATTAATCAATACACTGTTGGAACATCCTGTACCATTAATTCCACTACTAACATTGAGTCATTGACCACATAGCAATAAGGGCGTATCATCCGAGCAGTGGAGAAATACACCATTCTGTATCATTACGTCATATTTATCATGTCTAGTATAAATTTCACCATAGAATTGACCACGCCATTTTAGAAAAAAATTGGCACTAAGATTCTTTAAGTAAATCAATTTTATCTGAACGTCACACATTATAAAAAATTTATATTTCCAATGTCCAAAAGCTTTATGCTTTGCACAGCTACATAAAGCGGAAATAAAAGACTTAATAAGTTTATTATCATTTAGAATTATTGTCATTTGTCCTTGCATATATTTAACTCACATTGTTTCAAAAATCCGTAGTCACATATGGTTACAAGCTTTTAACTTCCGCCATCACATTTATAATTTAGAACAATGGCATGTCTTCTCAATGGTTTTTGAAATTATTGCATGGAGCTCTTTCCTTCGGCTAATCAGTATTCAGAAATGTGTTGACAATTTCA
This sequence comes from Plutomurus gul, assembly GCA_019776185.1. Lineage (NCBI taxonomy): Eukaryota > Metazoa > Arthropoda > Collembola > Entomobryomorpha > Tomoceridae > Plutomurus > Plutomurus gul. Next base: position 71,792 of record JABASC010000053.1, on the reverse strand, counting down.
CAAACTGTCATAAGTAGTACTGGCATTTGTGTCTAATTTTCTTTTAAGTGGTTGCACCATATGTACATATATGTTTTCTGTGTTTGTGCACCTATTGGATTGTTGGTGCTGTGAATAGTGATGAACGTTGGCACAAGCACAAGGGGCTGATGGTTTTCGTCAGATTAAATTGTAGCAACAGAAATGCAGTGCAGCGAGTTGAGTTCCGTATCTGTTCCTATATGTATATTATGTAGGTTAGCATGTTTTCTGTTGGTATAACAAAAGGGCACAAATTACAAACATCCATCACTTTTCCCCAACTTTTTATCGTTTAATCTAACAGAAATGTAATAGGATTTTTAACTCGAGAGAAACACGAAGAATTAAATCTATGTATCGCCCCCAGTCATTATTTTTCTACATGTACTTACACATATGAATTCCCATGTAATTTCCGTAATATGAAAGTTGAAATGAAAATAGAGTAGTCAAACTAGGTGGACACAATATGTACACACTCTCTGTAGCTTAAACTTAAATCATACGGATGGAAAAAAATTCAGAGTAGAAAAAAAAACATTTAACAGTACACCTGCAATCAATGTCTGCTGCTTAGAATTCAATCACATGTGTCTGTGTGTACACAGCACACACTCTGTGCAATAATAATGTGCATATACTGTAAACCTTTTCAACGTTGAGTAATAACAGCACAACGATTTCAGTTTGTATTTAGATTTGGAGTAGTGGCAGCCAATTACCAGAATCCAGATGAATACGATGTACATACTTATGTACATAGAGAGATAGAGATAGAGAGAGATGTGTAGATTCTGTATATATAAAGTGTTCCTTTGCCATGTTGTTGCTTCATTTACGCTCTCAAGCCACAATTGTGAATGAATGCGTTTTTTTCTTCTCCACCAGGCTTTTAGATCGTAAACAAAATAATGAATTTATACTTGTATGGCAGTGAGTGCGTAACTATTTACTACTACGTAAGTGCACACGCATAAAGAGATTTGCATTTGTGTGCTTGTGGGCAATTTGAATTCTGACTTTTGTTGTGTGTGTACTCAGTCGTATGATTCATTACTCTTAAATGTTCAACATTCACCTTCACCTTCCATTACACATTTATTGGCTCGTTGTTTTCTCTCCGTTTACGCAAATGCAACTACTAACACTGTTATATGCGTATAGGAGTATGTCCGTGGTAACCTTGTTGCTATTTGTATCTGTTCCCACCTTCATCTCTCTCTCTCTCCGTCTGTCTGGCTATGTATTCATCCATTCATTAGCAAAGGCATAAAAGAAATCCCCGTTGTGAGGATGTGCCAACTGGGCGAAAAATAAGCAAATTGTAGGATTACGGGACTTGTTCAAGGTAAACATACATAAGGGCATTGTGGCACAAATATATACATTGTGGAGCTTTAGAGGTGCATTAACTCGACACAGTCTACTCTGTAAAATAGTAAATAGTATGACGTGTAGCAGTACTAGTGGTAAATTTAGCGCATAGTTGCTATTTTATTTTGTGAATGCAAAGCCCGAGCTATATGTTGCTTTTAGGAATGGCCGTGACTTTGACTCTGTGATGTAAACGAAATGTAAATGAATTCGCATTGTTTGCAAGTTAGTTAATATGGAGGAGAGCATCTGGCGATTGTACAAGATTGTTTGCATTTCTTTGAATGCATTCAAATGGGCTGTTTGATCATAACTGATATCCACCATGAACTTGTATGCACTTTAATTTACTGTGCATTAACAACTTTGAGATTTTACAAATAAGCGCATGTTTAAAATGCGATCTGTCTTTTCATTCGTATTCAAGAGATTCTGAAGAAATTATTTATTGTCGCTTTCCCAAATGCAGATATGATATGCAAAGGATATTTATGAACTTGTTAACATTAATCTAACAGTATATCTAATACAACACCACCACCACCGCCACTGCACAAAAAGTATTATGCCGCACTACTGACAACAGAAATGCGAGAGAGTCTGTGTTTTGCTTATCTGTACTCGTTAGAGTTAGTAACTGGTTGTTGCAGTGAGTATCTGCTGTCCATTTATTTTTGAAGCAGCGTTGTCGACTGACATGGGGAAACCAGAGAATCTTATCTTGGGAATATGTACTCAACGCAAAGCTTCCACTTCCACTCATCTGTACAAAAGTTAAACGTGACTTCTGTGTTTACATACGTTACATAAAGAATATGGTAATATTATTACAAATATTACGTTTACTTGTTGGAGAGTACGATTAACATTAAATGCCTTCATCTCGGGAAGGAAATGCAATTTTCGAGCGATTGCTGGAGAATAAGAGTCAGTCTAGTTTTGGAGTCTGGAATCACCAGATGTTGTGTCTGCTGTAGCACTTGTTTGTACAAGACCCCATGTACTTTTTAATATAGCCATAAATGGAAATCACAAATTATGATATCAAAAGGTATAATTGCATTTGAATAAAGGCGTCCGCGGCACACAAAGATCATAAACATTTATTAGCTACGAGTATTTAATTATATTCCATCGTTGTCTGCCAGAAGGTGTGTTACAAGTAAAATTCTGTACACAAAAACATTTGTTACCTATTTACAATGACAATGAGTGAGGTACAGTACCTTAGTATGGATCCTGCATCCTCCATCGTATTGCGTGCACGTGGTGAAAGAAGTGGTTCAAAATTTGCAAACATTTCTTCTCACAGTCAGTTATACAGCATGAACAACAACAATACGATGGCAATTAGATTCCATTCAAGTTTTATTGTCAAATCAGGACATCGGAACATCTAGATCGAAATGAGACACAGTTTGTACCTCTCATTCATCGCCCGCTGTCAGGAAAAAATCAAGAAGAAACAGTCATAGTCACTCACATAGCTTCCACTCCTACAATCTCATTTGAATGCATTATGCAATTGGGTAATACTAAATACTACTAGTTACTATTTGCTTTAGAAGTTTGTAGAGCAAGAATACAGGTGAAAAATACCGGTTAGGAAGATGATTGAATGTGCTGACTAAAGCAAATAAATAATTTATGCAACAGGTCTCTCTATGCTAATGATTTATGGCTATAGTGCCTTATAGAAGGATTACTCTCAGATAGAATTGTCTGTTCGTTGTATGTACACATTATGCGTTCATTCTATTAGTAATAATAATAATGTGTGCACATATGAAAGTAAGTATTGTGTAGGATAGAATGCAAGTGAAGAGAGAAGTCGCATCAATTGAATTGCTTTGGTTAGGCCACTTGCTGTGACATAGCCCATTGATTTTCATCCATTTTATCTCTTTAAAATCTCATTATTTGCCATGTCGGAATTTTTAAATCAATAATCCCGTCAATTGTGAACTGATCATTGGAGAATGTATGAAACCATTAACATGATTACTATCAGTATTAAAACTGCGCTTTCAAATAGCGTTACACGTGAATGAACCACTTACCACTTCAAACTCTTCACACGTCACACAATACAACTGTTCACAGTCTTTGCTGATTACTTAAGGCTGTCCCATGTAGACGGTCAAAATGAAATTAGCTGTGAGGAAATGATGATTGCATCGGATGCTTATTAGTGAAATCAGCACCACTTTCGAATATTAAATAACGTTTTTATTACATCGTACAATAAGGAAATTAGTATTACTCAATAGATATTAAATACAGATTCACAAAGGGATATCTGCTTCCATTTTATTATTTGTCTCTTTTACTTTTAGAGTCCGACCTCTTTTGACAATTCTGTGTTTGGACATTTTGTCACTGACAGAGAAACGTTTTGTTCAAATGTATTTCCCAATATCAATAGGTACTCGTATGATCAGCCTTCGGCATTTCTATTCGGTAAAGGTAATTGCTAAACTTTAAATCGACTCGATGAAATATAAAAACTGGATGAATTATATTATAACTGTAATATTTTAAACTACATATATCTGCTCTCTCTTTAATTAGCGAAAGCATTCACCAGCCGCACCTGCAGTTGATTGTTGAATTCCATTGTTGGGGTCAGTCTTTGTTTTCTCTGATTGGAGCTCATCGACTGCTCTTATGCTGTTTTTGTAAATGTAACAAATACTTTACACAAATCTGATTGTTTGTTTGGTAAACTAGCTGAAGAAGAATATTAATATTTGGAAATTCATCCAATGTGTCACGTAGTGTGATCATTTATCTGAATATAAAGCTGCCTGACTGGTAAGACAATGAAAATTGAATCGAATCAGTGTAGATTAAATCGTCTATAGAAATTCTCGTGTAAAAATTAAGTCCTTAGAGAAAAATACATGCCAATTTACATAATTCCGATTACGAAAATTGTGAATAGGCATTTTGTTAATTACCTATTATTCAGTCTGTCTTGCTGTCATTTAAAAACCATCGAGTATCTGATGTGTGTACTTGCGTGTAACACAAAGTTCTATATCTGGATATTTAAAAAAAAATGTCAGAGTGAATATAATAGAATGTCGGGTGATTGTACATATTTATGTATCAGTATGATATTGTAAAATTATTGAATATGAGGCAGAATTAATGGAGAAGCTTGACAAATGGGCTACACATTCAACAGAATGCAAATTCCTTTGGGAACATGACATTTGACAGGGAATAGCAATATACTTCGTTGCTATCTTAAAATGCAATTTCAGTCAAAGGACAACAAAGACCATGTCACAGAGTTAAAACATGAGAAATATTTCCTCTCATATATTTCAAACGCTTCCACCAGAATTTCCTTTTTATTGCACAGTGCCCAACTCTCTGCTTATTGGATGTCTCTGCATGGGAATGGCGGTGATTGCGGTCAAAAGGGTTAGTCAATAGAATAATACATCAAAGGTCAGGTCATTCAAAGAGGGCCATACAGATATGTATACACACATAGATTCGTATTTGTGTACACAGATGTTTGGTTCAAGAAGTATTGCTACATAACTCAACCTCTTCTTAATTGAATATTGTGCACTGGGTACAGGGTGTCCACATAATTCCTCCTACCCCTTCTACCACTTGAAAGTCATTTTTATATCTCGAGCGACCAGAATAAGTGACACAGTGCACTATCACCCTGTAAATATGCAGGTAGGTAGAGGTATCCAATGAAAAGGACAAAGCCAAGTAATTTCTATCATGACATGACATGACACTCAGCCAACATCAGAATTTATAATAAATGGACGCGGCAGACAATACAGAATGCATGTAATGAGCATCTCTGATGTATATTTCTTCTTTGAAAAAATATCTGTATCTTTGCCATTGAACTTGGCCAGATACGTTATTGTATCGGTGGCAATACAAAGTACATCATCATATGTATGATACTACTTGTGTATAAGTATGTGCTTGCACCACTTGAGCACCACTCACTCAAAACACTCAGCGAGAGAGCACGAGAACACAAACAAAAATGCAACTTGACCAACAACGTGAGTGTGTACAAAGTCTGTCTGTCCTCCTGTTCTACTAATCTCCAATCTTTTCACCATTGTCAGCCTCGTACACATTCTTCGCTGAGGTAGTCGCACTTTTCAATTTTCGACAAGAAACAAAAGCTTCTTCATTACAAACCTACTTTTCCTAATTTAATTTATGACCAAAGGAAAACTTTGTAAATATATTTCACGCGCAAGCAGCTATAGGCAAAAATATTTAATATGCTTACATTTCAATTCCTCTGTTGGTGTGAATAACAATGCACAAAAGAGGACTCTGTTTCTAATGAGAGCAAAAGATTAGACGGACTGTCAATGCATTCTTAGTGCATAAATATATTAACACACCACGAGTGCATATAAATCACGTAAAATACACGGATCTGATGTTTAGAAAAGGTCAAGTCAATTCCTGACAATAAATTTTGCTCTCACGCACGCAATAATAAACTGTGGTCTGTGTGGTGCGAGTGTGCGACTCTAAAAATGCTATGCTCCACTCTCTCTCGTTTTGTCTATTTTTACACGACACATGAACTTGGTTTTAGTTGTGCACGTTTTCTAGAAATATTGCTCACTCTTCTGCGCACTGTTTGCTACACACATGAACATTCTCACGAGCACAACAAGATTGCCAGTCATGAGTTAAAAAACAGTGATTAGGAAGTGGATGGAGAGAAGGGCCTATTAAGGAACATGAATAAATTGTAAAATGCTAATGGCCGATTAAGTACAAATAGGGCTTATAAATAAATAATAAAAAAGCGGCCCGCTACATCAGCTAGGTACTCGTTCTTTTTGTATGGTAGACACGGTGACTGTGCTGGAGTGGCTACACTTTAGCATTAGCATTGTTGGCAAAAATACAACAGGTCTCCCTCTATCAGACTGTACTAAGGGATACGTACACGGACGGTATTGTACTCGTCCTGTTCTCTATCTCTTATATTGGTTTCCATATGTAAAATCCCGTCGGCAGAGCTCTAATCAATCCTGTCGTGCAACAAAATGAGCTGAAAAGGAGAACTGGAATCTAGACACAAGGAAAAGGAAGAATGCCGAATATTCCTTATTCTTTATATTATTATCAACAACAACAACAACAGAGAGATACTCACAGAGATATTCATTTCCCTTCACTTAATTCTCAAGAATTACCTCTTCAACTCACTCAGTCAGCTCACAATTGTTATTTATATTTGTATCCATAGGTGTACTGTACTTTCCTCGAGTACTTTATTATTTCAAACTGTGAACACAAGCCAACGCAGGCCACGATATAAAATAAATACTACAGATCTGTATTCTCTCAAATATTTATTAAGCTTTCAATGTAGGTTTTTGGATCTGAGATGAGCAGCATGATTCCCACTTTATCCAAACGCTCGTCGGCTCACCACTCCACGTAATTCTTCTTCATGAAAGAATCTCCATCTACAAACACATGTGTCTATGTATGTACTCTCCTTATTACGAGGACAGCGATGCAAATGTAATGTTTACACATTCTTCCTTAAATATGTATTACACTTGTTGCTGGCTCGTACGTAGCAAATATCTGTACTTACATATGTGCATTGACTGTAGCTGGTGGAGTGTTATTAGTTATTATTGTGTTACAAGTACAGGGACTACACCACGATACAGATATTGACTGCAGGAACGACTAAATAAATAAATACTTGCTGTTGCACGCATTTCATTAGTGTAGTGCATTTCACAGTTAGTTTAACTGCATCGACATTCAAGAACATATATAGAGAGCCTGCTCATGAATTTTCTAGTGACTTAGGCTCGAATCTCTCCATCTTTGTTCCTTTACATCGTCGTGCAAATTGTTTGCATACAAATTCTTGGAATATAGTTACATGGGAGATACGCTCACGGTCTCAAGTCTGTTTACAAAATATATTGCACCAATTCATCATTATTATTGAGCGTACTTTATTATTGTACCTTAGTCTATATACATAGGAGAGAAAATATTTTCTTCCTCGACCATTTATTTCCCCCTCTTCGCGTCAGACTTCTCTCTGTAGGTTTGTCGGTGCGATAATAAGCATGACTCCTCCTCCAGCAGAAAAAGTAATCATTTCAAGTTAACCCTGTGCATTAGTGGATTCGTTCTTGCATAACTGTGGCAATGCAGAGCATCCAACTCTCCGAAATTTTCCCATACACATAAAATGAGTACGAGAGATAAGAATGAAGCCAATTAAGCAAGAATTGTGTAGTCGCCTCTTCTGCAAATACTCAAGTCGTAAAAATGAAGGTGGTCCTGGCAGCAATAAAAGTAGGAAATTTTGATGAGTTCTATTGTTTGCTAGTAAGTTCTCTTTGCCTGTTAACTCTCCACCAAAAACTCTGTAACCGGTGCGGTCCTTGTGTCACAGTAGTAACTCATGTACTTGGTCTTTGTATCACACCATGTGACACACACACTAACATAAAAATATTTACTCACCAATAATACAAAGCAATTGGTATTGACAATGAGTTTAAATGCTTTATTATTTAAATATGTTCATGCACTAGAAAGGTCTAATGACAAGTATTGCCTACTGCAAATGACTACATAAAATTTAAAATGTAACCAACCCTTACTAAATAGTTTTAACTAAATTCTTATCATACAGCATAATGTGCATTGAAGCAATCTACTTATTTTTACATGAATACATCTTGAAGTGATTCAACAACAAGACAGCAGCAAATATGAAACAGGACCATTGTGTTACAATTCCCACTACGATGCAAAAACATCGAACCCAGAACCTCACAATTAGCAGGTGTGTTCCTGGAAGCATAAATTTACCAACACACAATTTGTTCAAGGAAGTTCTAAATACTTGCATGTTCTTCGATATGAATACATCTCTGCATTCAAAAACTTTGTGCAGAAATCCATTTACATTTACATTTTCAAACGGGACATTTGAATATTTTACTTTGGATATCTTTTTAAATTGCTAAAATTTATTTGTTTCATTAACCTTCCTTCTGTATTTTATGCTGTATGTACATTTGTACTATGCGGCAATGGATGTTTTGCTTCGTGTACACATGAAAAACTTTGAACAAGACCATATTTTGTGAATTTCCTGCTCTTTTTCTTGTGAAATTTAAACTTTTCCATTGTCAACGCTAATTTATCTTGCAAGAAATTGCAAACGGTAACTCGTGACGAAATTACAGCTTAAACACCCATTAAATTTCTATTTTTAGCCCACGTTGGTTAAGGTGGTATGGTATTAGGAACCCGAACAATTGTTAGTGCAAAGGAGTACATCCGTTATATGGACTTTCTCCTAACAAAAGCACATTATTCCTTGGGTATGTAAAAAGGGATTCTTCTTTGGAATATAATTTACTCAGTAATAAATAGTTAATGACAATTGTTAGCCCAGTAAGACTTCATTCTTCCTAATTTTTATAATTATTCGCAATTATCAATAGTAATAATTAAACCAAGAACGTACATGAAAACAGCTTCTTGAATCTCACATAAAAAGATTTACAATTTTGTAAAGCGAATTTTCACTCTTGAATTCCTCCCTAGGAGTTACTCTCTCTCTTTTTTCGAGACTTTAATCTGTGCGAGCGCACAGAACGTTGATTGAACCTGAAGAAGGAACTTGTCGTGTCTTTATTATATCATTACATTTACTATATTGTCTCCCTTTTCCTTACTTACAAGTTGGTTTTTCTTCTTGGGCGACCACACAGGATGAACAACAGCAGATAGCACTTTGCGTAAAGATGCAAGTAGCAGATAAATGCTAAGGATGTCCCTAGCTCTGTTCTGTCTACTATTTACTACTACGCCATATAATAGCAGTAAATAGTGGCAGTATTGTATTGGTAATGGTAGTGTTGGTAGCAGGTCTTTGAATGGATTATTAGAGTGAATGGAGAGAAACAGACCCCTTGTTGCTCCTGTCGCAAATTTTCCACCGATAACACCAACAACACTATCATCTGCGTGCGTCTGTCTATCATACAAGTGCAGATATCTATATAGCGCCCATAATAATAATAAAACGAAGCTTCGAGACGTGGAAACAAAAAATGAGCTCATCATATCTAAAACTATTTAGTATTCCATATAATATACAGGGTAGCTACATGTAAGTATAATATGAGAGTACATTATTTCGCATCTGTGACCCACACACAGACACAGTCAGATAGTGTGTAAGTGTTCTTCAGAAAAAAACAAGGAAAAAGTCCCGAGTTTCTGTGTGAAGCCAGAAGGGAGTGAGTAGTGCGCTATAAACAATGGGACACAAGATGAGATTAGCGATTGGCACAATTGATGGCCGTGTAAATCCTACAGGTTCTCTCTCTCTCTCTCTCTAATATCTAGACAAATTTAAGTAGCTGCTCTTCTAATACTTTCCGTTGATTAAATTCTCAGATATTGACTTGTGTCTTGTCTTCTACATATGTATATTGTAATATATGCTACATGTCGTGCTTTCTTATGTATGATCCCATTCGTGCTTGATGTATATTCTCCCATACATGGACCGTATTTGCACTCTGTACACATTCTATCTCCATGTACATTTTCTACATCCATCCTTGAAGAGAGCTGGTCGTGAAGTGACCCAAATAATTTCACATGAGAATTTCATCTTTTGATCTGTTTAATGTATTCTGAAAGTTTAATTTTCCTCCTTTAATCAACCGTTTAGTCGTGCACTGCCCATTATTTCTCTCTTTCAATGTAAGCAAAGCGTATAAAACTCCCTACCTGCAAACGTACATATTAATTACTATTTAGCTACGTGATTCGACGGATATTCCTTTCTAAGCATTTTATTGAAAAAATCTTGCGAAAAAGGATCCATAGATTTGTGTGCGCGCGTAGTATTAACCTCATTAGTTCATCCACTATCCATAAATAAGCCCGAACCGTGCAGTACAATCGCTCCCATCCATTCAATGTACATATAATATATTCGAGCAAAAATTATTATAATATGGGCTAGGGATAAAAAGAGAGTTGTAAAAGATAGAATTGCATTTCCACAAGGATCTCTCGATCGTAGCAGCAGCAGAATTGCGAAAGTACAACCTAATGGGTTTGATTCAATCTCCTCATTGGCAGTAGGTAAATAACTCTTGGAATTAACTAGTTTTTTGTCCGCTCACGTCAATCTTAAATTACCAACACCTATTATTGGGATTGAGAGGAGAGCAGTTTCTATTGAATCAATTCTTTCCACCACACTCACTCACAAGACGAGCACGAAAGAAAAATATACTAATAGAAAATGTTAAAGTTTTTGTCTACTAACTACGAGACTAGCACTAAAGAGCGGAATGAGTGTTTTTTCTGCAGCATAAGGTGTTAATATGAAATGATCTTGCTCAAAGTAATTTATAAGGTGCGAGAAGAGAGTGGACAGTTGACTTGATGTTTTTTTTATATATTTATTGTGGGATTGATTGATAACAGAATGGTTATACTGTACTAGAATTCAATGTTAGCAGCAGTAGTGATGATTGTTGAGCCAGTTGAAAGAAGTATCGGCGTGGCAGCAGCCACCAGAGAGTGAGAATTTTTCTGTTGTGTATGCTGGAGGCTCCTCCCGCTCTGTTGATCGCTTCTTGACTGTTTCTCTATCAACCGGTGTCTTCAATGGAAGCACAAGTGATTTCTGTGTGCAAATTAACGGTGTCTGCTCTGCTGTGCCGTTACAATGGGCTCTCTCTCTCTCTGTCTCTCTCCCATTCAATGAATAAGCCAAAGCAGAGGCAATGGAACTTTTAGCTCCACTCACCGGGTGCTTTCAATTCTATTTCTATGTTGCTCACAGTGACTGATCTGAGAGAGCGAGTCATAATTGAAGCCATAGTCCCACTACGACGACACGATGACGACGACAACTTGCACTAGTAGACACGTAATGTATTTTTTTTTTCAATTGTGACAATTGTCAAGAGGTCTCCTCCTGGGCATCCATCCGCTCACCACTCTCAGTGGCAGTACACGAACACCGTAATCTTTTCCTTGGCCCGAAATCTGTTGTAGTTGTGGGGATGTTGTCTGTTCCTCTGTCTGATCGTCCTGTGTTCGTGTGTCTGCCCGCTTTCACCCTGCACAACAGCATGCGGCAACATCATCGTCACATTGAACACCACATCGCTTGTCTTGTTCCCTTGTCTCCTGTTGACACTTCGGCAGGTTTTGAGGTTTTCACTCCCAAATTGCAATAATACTGTTGCTGCTGCATTCTGAATGTCATCAGTTAACTGCCACCACTTACCGTCATTAGTGCACAGCCATAGTAATGTAAGCGTTCACTTCACATAGCGAACACGCGTACCTCTACTGATGCTACTATTTTCGATGTATAAAAAGTTCCACTGTCATGTCATTGTCATTGTGGCAATGTCAATGACTACTAGGTTCGCTGATGTTGTAGTTGTACTGTACCAGGAGCAGACACTTCTTTCGTCATCTTTTGTAGCTTCTCAATAAGTGTATACAGCAACTGCATCTTTACAACTATGCTCTCTCATAATTGCACATTTCCCTTACTGCAAAAACGTCGACGACATAAACAACATTGTGAAATGAAATTGAGGATAAATTCTTGTTGCTTGCTAATACATTAAATAAAATTTGTACTCTATTCAAATATATCATGAGATTTTTTTGGAAAATATTGTTAGGGACAGGGGAAAATTTTTCAAATTTTTTAATTTTTAATATCAGATATTTAAGCAAGTGTAGAGAAGTGCAGGTAGAAGAACTGTGTCACAATGAATTAAAGACAAGTTTTAAACAGAGTTTGTAACTTATAAATATATATAAATTGTATTATTTTTTAATAAAATGGTCTGGCAAAAAAGTGAATAACAACGGCCACTGCAAGGCAGTTGTTGAGGGGGTTGAAATTGTTGCTTACTTATTGGTCGACGCGAAAGAGTTTGTTGTCGATCTTCTATGCAGGGGAAATGGCAGATACATCTTGATTCAGTGTCTGTTCTGCAACCGTTACAATGTGCAACTTATGCACCACGAATGTACCTAAAATAATATTTTTAGCAATGTTTACACTATAGATTCATCGTTGCAGATTCTGCAACTCTGTCTGCTGTAACACGTACCAATGTAGTGCTACATAGAAACATTCAGATCTGTGCTGCTACTTGGTACTACTACTACGTTCATAGCTACCTTGACTCCATCATCGAATCAAAAGTGAGTGCAGATGCAAGTACACAATACAAATAGCGTGACAAAGAAAAACAAGTTGCATTCACCAAACAGCGTTGGTTGCCATACCGTACCGCTATATCGTCTCTTCCTACACTTCACACAAAACTGTATAGAGGAAGTAGTATTCATATAAGCAGACGGAGAGAGAGAGCACAGTGCACAACAAGAAACTCAAATATGCAGCAGAAATGCACCGTAATTTGCTTTAAAAATGCTTTTGTCGCACAATTGCCATTCTGTCTCCTATCTCTCTCTCTGTATGCACATTGTGAGTCTGTAATGTCGAAATTATTTCTCTTAATGAATTTAATTGTTTCGTTTTGTTCGTTCACATGGTGCAACATCTCTTTTCAAGTGTCCCCCTTATACTGGTAGGAATTTCTGTGGGAACCACCACCAACCAACGTCAATGACTAATTGCATCCACCTATGTAGCTAATTTATTTACTGTTTTGTCACCAGCAAAAAAAAACCGCACACAAGAAAAACAAAACACAGCGTCTCGATCTTCCGAGAGAGTCGTCTTCGTGGTGGATTTTTTTTTCTACCCAGAATAAAAACAACAGCGTCAACTGATGATGATCGTGTCGTAGATGTACCTTGTACAGTTACTGAATTATGATCAAAATATTTACATGGTACTTATAGTAGGAAGAAATCGTCATCATCATTATTAGAGTGTGTATGGATGACAAGGTGGAAAATATGTTTGCGGGGACGTTGTCACCGATCACTTCTACGGCAAAGCGACACATCAGCATAACGCAATCAAGTTCTGTAGTAAACATTCAACTGCTGCTGCAGATAATTGCAGTCATACTTTTCTGACTTATGTCTTTTGTGTGTGCTTTTGATAATATTTCGAGGTAAAATGATAATTTGTACTACACTGTAGTTCTGTAGTCGTAATATGCAGTAGGACAGGAAACTACGGAATGACAATAACTACATAGAACTTACGTACGGCAATTTGCATTGTGTTAAATTGTGTAATGTGAAGGAGAGTGTTGTGAGAAGTGACCGAGAGACTCTGCCAGAACAAAAAGGAAGGAATAAATTAAATTATGCGAGGCAACGTAAATCATTTTGATTTGCATAGATGAGACTACAAGTGTGAAATGCGGGTGTTGTTTTGTTTTACTTAATGGCTCAGGTAGTAGTAATACTACATACATACAACGTTGTAGTGTTACTGTCCCTATCTGTGCAGCAGATGTGCAGGTAGGCATGCAGAGTGAAATGTGGGCTCTGCACAATGCAGTTATAAATTATTCTCTGAAATGTCTCTACTTCACACATACATACATTCATAATGTTACAAAGGGAGCAGGTAGTCAAGACAAGACAAGACACTAAACACTCTCTGCAGAAAAATCTCTCTCCAAAGCAGTTTCTCCCTTTCTCTGGCCAAAGATGCACAAAAATGCACAGATATCTTCTCTTACTTAAAAGTATTGAATTAAACGAGGCCGGACTCTTTGCAACAGATTCGTACTGACAAGCCTCTCTCTCTCTCTCTCTCTCATTCCACTGTGCATCTCTCCAATTCGATAGAAAAACAACGAGAGATGGTTTTGAGCTGAATTCGTGGTATTAGGATCTGAGTTCTTCTTGTGTGTTTCTTCTGGAAGTAAAATGATTTACAGGTTGGTAATCAAGTCCATTATCTTTATAGAGAAGAGATTTTGCCCACTGTACAGAGCACATAGGCTGTGCACGTACACTCATAAACAACATTAGCAGTCAGGGAATAATGTTGTAATAAAATGCTTGCTGAGATTCTTTCTGAAGACAAGAAGACAAGATGCATGAAGCTCTTGCTTAAACGTTCCTTATCTCCAGCTATTTACAACAAGTATTGTACTGACGAGCAGGATCGTACTACTTAAACCTGACTTCTTCTTCGGTATCTCCCTCTCTCTCTCTCTGCTTATACGTTCTACTATGCACCAACGGCTGCTTTGCCTCCCTTCACGCAATTATCTGAATTAAATTCAAGTCGCCTCCATTTAAAACTCTGGTGCTTTTTGCCTTTTGAAATGTTTACGTCTTCTGGTCATATACTACAGATCTGTACTAGGTGCTCTTCATTATTTCCGTGCACCTAAATTATGTAAAAGTACTCCTTGGCCATTTCAGTGTTTCCTGTACATAGTCCACGGTGAGAATGGCTATTAGTATTACTCTAAGGTAAAATGTATGCCGGTAATTTTGGCCGAGAGAGCAATGGCGGTGGAAGCGGTCGGTAGTTATGCAAAGTGAAAGTGTCACTAGAACGTATATTACCAGTGGGACTGGAGCAAATTGACGATTATAGTAGTGGGAAGGTACATTCTGTCTCTTCTGAAGTATTCCATAGATTCGGTAGGGCCAAAAGTAAATTATGCTCACATGTTCAAAGGCTACTTGTGTATGTACAAAGCCATGTGATGTAAGGTGCTTCAGTGCATACCTGTGCACTGAATGGTCACATTTACATTTTCTATTCATTCATTATTTCAAAGGAAATAAGTAGTGGTTTCTTCTGGATAGTAGAGTAGGTGCACCAATGAAGTTTACCCACCAGCATACTACATACTTCCAAATATACTATATGGCATATATGGTGCTTGGGTAATAAATAGAAGGAATAGTTTTGTAAACGAGTAGTACGTATATGTGATGCATGCATATGTGCGTGTTGTGTGTGTTTTGTTGTCGTGGAAAAGATTGTGTGAGACGCAGAGACGTCGGGACCTGTATGTGCTTTGCATGTGGTGTCCATTATTGTTCCTGAGAAAAGAATGAGTGGATAATATATTCTCCAAAGAAAATGTGTCATCTCGTTCCACCGAGACAGTGAAAAATGTGACACACACATTTGATATGGACGAATCGTTCCTTGTACTACACATTATTATATTAGCAGCATTACTACACCGGTTCATGCACATGCTACCTCTATTACAGATACAATTTCCCATAGGCATGTATTCAAATCAGCCCAAAGTCAAAAAGGAACAAAGCCTTCTATCTCTCTAACATTGTATGATACCATTCAATGCGTAATACCTACACAGATATCCTGAAGTGAGCCAATATAGTATTTTTTTTACTATATTAGTATACTAATACATAGATGCACGCTAAAACATATGATTGCATATTATTGATGTTACATATATGTGATTAATATGGCATACATTGTTAAAGTACAGGAACGGTAAGAGCTTCCTCGTGTTTCCTTTTATTAGGAGGACTCGAGTACTCGAGTGACATAACAAGTTATTTATCATTGCTCATCCTTCACATGTTTTTACTTTGACTTTTGTTACCGTGTGTTCGGCTCGCTGTTATTTCGTACTTCCCTCAGTCACCATGTCCTTTTACAGATTTACTACTACGCTCTCTCTCTCTCTCTCTCAGTGAGCACAAACGCCGCACTCCAATCCTAATACTATTTCATTATTTACCAAAGCCGATTGTTGTCGACTGATCTGTGCAGATAACTAACTGTTCATTCTGTTACATTGTGTTCATGCAGATGCTCCTATGTACTACTAAATATAATGATTCCAATTCCAAAGAAATTGTGCTCAGCGCACACGATATGCATCTGTAAAACTGCATTTACTTACTGGTTTAATTTTTGAAACCAAAATTGCTCGATTTAAATTACTTTTTTGGATAGAGATGTGGATAATGCACTTTGGACACATGTAAGTTACTTAAAAAGGACCTGCTATTGGATTTTCAGACAAATATAGGGAAATGAGCATAGGTGTTTGGTATGTGGATGTTCTGTGTGTACTACTATTTGTATCCTCTCACTTCTACTGGCTTTATGCATGAAGAGAGAGATGCTAATGAAAATCTAATCCGTTACCGCATATATTTATGTGCTATCAATGTTTTGTTGGTATGCAAGCATTCTTCTTGCTCGTCCATCCATTGTTCTCTCTGTGTGTGTGTCTCTCTCTCTCTCCCTCATTCTCTCTATTTATATTTATATATTTATGTGTGTGAGTGAGATTCTGAGGAGAAGGCGTGTGCGATATGATCTGCCACAATCTGTTAAGAGATTTCAGTAGGTATGCATGCAAGTATTCTTTTATCCAGTCTCTACCAATAAATATCACACTTTGTATAATGATCTTGTTACTGTTGTGTACGTGTATTTTTGTATATTTCCCACCTTACAGGTGCTTACCTGTACTTACCTGTGTACATGTTCGTGCAAACAAAGTTTTGCAGATAGGATGGATACAAGGTACAAGTGCAAGGCAAAAGTTTCCTATCTACAGTTTTAGAGTTCTGTTAGGACGGGGAGATATTCGATTCAAGCAAAGCATATATTATTTATTAGTGGTGTTCAACGACCAGCATGAAAACATGGTCTCCTTTTAGTTGCTTGATGAACTTTTCTTCTTTTTTCATTGTTTACCTTGTGTACTTGCACTTATCGTACACATGTAATCACATTGAAGTGATATGCAGCCACAGCAGAACATATCTTCTCTGTGCATCTCTAAAGAGTACTAAGAATAAGTGTGTCTGTAGATTGCACCAGAGGATCATCATCGTGTAGTATTATTCAGTGAAACAGTTGTACTCGTTCACGTGGTAAGAATAGTTCTTATGTGTGCTACACAGGGACAAGTAAGTTAACACTGCATTGCTGTACACAGTAAATACATGATGGGGAAACTGAAATTGGAGTGGAAGACTCATTGGCTTTGTAAGTGCAGAAAAAAGGCGTCTACTTATATTCGCGTTCACGATTCCAATATAATCTGCAGAAATCACATGAGTTTCCTGCCCCCTGTTGTTTGTGCTACGCTTTCTTCAGGATCAATTTAGTACTCTTGACAATGTGCCTCCTTGTCATGTTCATTGACAATATCGGCATGTAATGAAAGAGGTTGTGAAAAATGTCATATATATAAACTCACATATATCATAATATTTAGTACAGCAAATTCGGTCCTGAAACATTTTTTGCGTAAAAATTTTAACCTTTTTTGTTTATTAGTACAAACAGAAAGTTTAATGAAAATAAATTAAATCAGTAAATAATCTTATTACTACAATCTAAAGCATGTTGCCAATTCTCGAAAGAATCAAATGTACTTATAAATGATACGAATTAATTAACCGGCTAATTGGTACATATTATTTTATTATATGTAAAGGGAAGGTCTGCCTTTTAAGGAACACTTTGTTACGCTGCACTGATTGTAAATAAATAAAGAGTAGAATTATTTTTTTGCACACCCAGATTTGCACGGCAGATACATCTTCATTCATATTCACAGCACACATTCTCAAGTTAAATACAGATGATAAGAAGTGACTTGACTAAATTGTACCAAAATTTATTACATTCAAAGGATGCTCCAAGTCGTGAATATACTTATAATATTTCTACTTATAATCAAAATTGTGAAAATTTTACCAACGGTATTAAATACAATTAAATTTGCAACTAAAGTCGTGACTTTTTGCACCATCCTGATCTCGGGTCACCCTTTTAGGCAACACAGACTCTGGTCACCATTTGTTTGTATCACTGTGGGTCAACATTTTCACTTCTTGTGTCCTTTTTTGGGTCAACCCTGCGTGAAATTATTTTATAGCATGACCATTGTAAAAATTCTGTAAGTACGAACAGATTACCTAAGGATGGTCCACTACTTAAAAGAATAATAGTAATAATAAAACGGCACCTTAGTGTTGTATTTAGAAAAGTCTCTAGGGAAAGGTGTTGGATTGTTGCACAGCTTTCATTTATTCTCATTTGTTTGCGGGAATTGTTCACGAAAATGGTATGGTAAGTGGTGACTTGCCTTTGGAGCAGCAGAGAAGCTTAGCTAGCAGTTTTACTGGCGAACCAGACAATAGACAGGAATTTTAAACTCACTCGGCTGTGCATCACACAACTGTACTCAAATACAGTGCATCTTACTCACTGAGTCAGTCAGTGCACTACCACCATGTAATAAACTCGTACACATAAACATTGTATTCTGTAAAATGGGACTGTATACAGAGATGAGCTTATACTTTTGAATAAAATTTCTTGAACAAGGTGTCATATGTATGATTTTGAGTGGCCTTCTGATTTCTTGCCTGGAAATCAATGAGAATGAGGAATTGACTTCAATTACCAACTGAATTGGTAATAACGGTGGCTGTATAGGTGTTAATACGTTCACAAAAGGAATAGGAGATGGATGTAGGTGGACGTGCAAGGTGCTTCGTGATCCCATGCATGGGAGACGAAAGCAAAAGGATCTGCTCCAGAAGAATACGGCTCTCTCGCTCCCTGACAACACGTTTAGAGTACAGACAGCAGAATCAGAGGAATGGAAGGGAAATTGGTCGAGTCTTTCTTGTTTCTGGATGGATTTCGTTGCGTTCGTTGGACTAATAATAGCAGCGTATGCAGTCAGCATAGCGGTCCATTGCTCTGCACTCCCATGACGTCTTCTCAGTACACAAATCTATCTCTTCACTTTCCTGGGTGCACGGTTGCACAGTAACCAGCAGCGGCAAACGAATTATACCTAAATAAGTAAACTAGTAAAAGAATAAACTATGTAATAGGATTCTGGTAATGCTGAGCTGCTGAATTAAGAATTGATTACGTATTTCTATTTTACTGGCCTCTCTTTTGTGCACATAGTAGAATATTTGTGAGTGAATTTCTGGAACTAAAATTCCACTATGCACTCTTACCATGATAAGAATGCATTAGGAAACTTTTACTATATATTGTCATACAAATTGCATTACATACGAAGATAACTAGTAGTTGTACGTACAAATTAACTCGATAAGGTTTCTCGGTGACTCCTATTTCCTTTTAACTTTCCAAGTGGAGAAGGAGAATTGAGATTTACACTTTGTAGAGCTCTAACTGAATCCCAATCCTCATACAAAATTCGACCGACGACCGTACAGTCCCAAAGGACAATTAAGTCCCGAAGTTGGTGTCTGGTTTATATAAAAAAACAATTTTGGGGGAACATTCATATATTAAATTTCCTTTAATTCAATCTGCTCAGATTGTGGACCATGGGGGAATATTTAGGGCTACGCCAATCAATGTATGTAATTCGTCCATGTGAATATCTTCTATGTACAATCTGGCACATTTAAGCAATATTGGAGTATTTTTAATAAGTTAATAGGATTCTTTTAATTCCTTCCTACATATATTTTCCATTTTTATTGTATGTATATATTTTGTATAATAGTTCCCTGTAACTGACTCCTCCATTTATCACAACTAAGAATTTACAATTAAAACCATTGGTACATATCCCAACATTTACTTGGGTATTTTAAGACTTGGGTGTGGTCGAACTGAAAAAGGTCGCATTATAAAGTGACTGAATAGAAGCATTTACAACTCTAAGATGTCAATGACAACGAAAGTATTAAGCGGATTCAATTAGAGAAATTAGCAACACAAAAGATTATAGTTTAGTTAATTGTGAGTAAATTCATAATCGTTTTGCGATTGAGGTGAAAAGGCAAGGGAAACGGCAGCAGAACACGAAGAATCACACAAACGTGACTCTTCTCCGGTAGCCGACCGGACGACAATGGAAGCAAAAGCTATTGATGTCCAACCGGCTTGACTTTTACTCACTTAACAGACATTCGTTTGTGTAGGAAAATGGACTGCAAGAACAACGTGCACATAAATAAAATATATGCATGTTTCTATTGGCGTTCGACACTATTGTCAATGGATAAACAATTGGGTACAAGTTGTGAATGGTGTTTTTGAAGAATATATCCATTCTGCTTTGAACTCTCTTATAGAATTTATCAATAAAGCTGAAATTAAGGCAGTGAAAGGATGTAGGTTGTACAGGGGCTATTATTAAGCATTTTCGCTCCACCACCACCGCTGTCCTACTACTGCAACACTTACACAGGCATTGTAGTCGCACACTTAGCACACCGTGAGCATGGTGAGGTGGTGAGCAAAAACAGAATACACACTTACAATAATATCTAGTACACACAACAGCAATAAAGACGGAAGACACAACATTGTAGAAATTGAACCTTAAGTTCTATTAAGTTCTATCTTATTGTTAGTTAGTTCATGTAGCAGCAGCATGAATGTTATATATTTCTTTAAGAAGAAACTTTGTATATTAAATTCCTCTCTCATGTTGGATTTAGTAGAGGAGCGGCTGGCAGTATATAATAAAGTGATATTAGTTCGCACAGCAAGTCCTAATAATTCTTCTCTCGTCATTTCACTTCAATTCAGTTGACATGTTTACCTTTGATTTCGATCCGCTCCATTCCTGTAGCCAAAAGATGAAAGGATTCGCTCACAATTACTTCACACTACAATGTGCACTATTTTACATTTTCTAATCTATTGGTTGCTTGCGAAACAGTTTTTCTCTCCTTGCCTCGCTGTTGCTGCGATGCGACATGACTGATGCCACTAGTAACTACCATTATGATAAATAGTTATTATTAAGATTTCCGATTGAACAAAGAGCATACAGGCATGTGGATATATATTGTCAGAGGCATTTGTGCATTTTCAGTGAAATCTAATTTTTTTTATTTGCTTAGTGCTTCATTCTAGAGCTACGCGGCTAAAAGAGTACTCATCTAAGCAAAGATATCTGCAGGAACAGTGCTAGTATAATAAGTGGTAAAAGTATTTGAAATAGGAGTCTCTTGCCGTGCACTAAATAAATAAAGGTAGCCACGACATTGTTTATTGTTGATGGTTGGAAATAGCTCGTGATGAAGATCAAGTTCCCATTGCCATGTGCCAGTGCAAGAAAAGCGATGGGGTTCGTGATTGTCTTCTGTAGCTCTCTGGCTGCGCCTCCAAATGAAAGAGAGATGAAACGGGAATTCAAGATTACTAGATACAAGAAAATCCATATGTAAGTATACATTATATACGTTGTAGGTTCAGCGTTCTTTTTGCCACATTGTGCAAACCTGGCCTGGCCAACCTGTACAATTGAAATGCCTACTACTACTTATGCACAGACACCACTAGCATTCTATGCATGGTGTAGAGAATAGAAAATATATCGAAATAGAGAAGAGCACACAGAGAGAGAATGTATATTTTTAATACTACCACACTGTTTCATATTGTACTCGGTTGTATGTGCAAGAAAAGTGTAGTATCTTAGAAGCTGGTACAAAGTACGTGGAATCTTGGAGATTGTATGAAGCTGTATTGTTGTATGTAGTGGCAGTAGTGGTGTATCTAAATGATATGATAGGAGAGCATCGGAGTAATGTCCCAAGAAAATCACATAGCTGTGACGTGGGTTATGGATGAGCTCTACTCTACATCATCTGTACACTGCCATTCTTTGCTATGTATACTTACTATACGGACTCGTGCTACTAGCATCTACCTGTATAGTTACTAGAGATTATGATATGCATTCTTGTTCTGTGTACATGCACATACCTGGTTATTTTATGTAGTCGTTGTTCTTCTCCGACAAGGTTCTCGGACTCATACAAACTTACTTACCAGCTCAAAGCTGCAGTGGTTATTAGATGTGCATATATTGCTATTTTGAACAATTATTAAATCATATCGCCCCTCATCCGATTCAATTTGCTCGTTTTTATGATGAAGCTGTGACCATTAGTGTAACAGGCTGAGTCACAGCTAAACACATTGACACACAGTACGAATGACTGAGCACCGTGTAAAGGGATCCAACAAAAGGCTAGCGAGTGAGTGAGAGTGAGAATCAAACAGATCATCCAGATTTTCTAAAAATTTCTTTTATGCCTTTGGACTTGTACTGAAACCTTTCAACTCGGCTTTTCTTGTCGATACACTTAAAGCTGTCGGAAGGCACTGCTGTGTATTTATGTAACGAGAAGCGACTCCTTTTCACTAAAAGCTTTCAAGATTTATTTAATACACTTACTTGTATGATACAAGATCGCTACTTTGTTACATCACCAGAAAAACGTACATATATTCACATATGGCGGTTATTGAATAAATTTATTTCGAATGTACAGACTAGTTCGTACTTAAATGCATCAACTTAGTAATTATACAAAATCAGAGTATCTGATTTTTTTAATTTTTCGACTGTAAAAATTATTCTTTGAGAAGACATTAAACAATTACATTGGCATTCTCTTCTTCTCTCATTAACTGGAGTAAAAATATATGTATAGTCCTTGTCTGTGTTGTTAATCGTGATTCAAAAAAGTCAGGTTCATAACAATCTGACGAGACGGTGATAATTCCAGCTTTATAACTACTCCACATTGGGTGCATTATTTTAAATCATTTTCATAATGTATTGTAGAAGTAGAATGTGGGTAGTGGTCGGGGCCCATTGGTCAGTATATGTGGCTTGCAGAATTTTCTCACGCTGCATCCACAATCTGCAAAAGATCCTTCAATGCTTTCATTAAGCCTGTACCTTGTACTTTTTCTTGGATGAGTCCGAGTCGAGTGCTCGGTTTCTGTCCATGCTTATCGTAATCGTACATTTGCTATATAGTCTTCTATATGCAAGAATTTATGTACCATGAAAAAGCGCAAATGGAGACTAAATTTGATTGACTGGCATATGACGTATAGAACTGATAGGTTCATAATTGTATCGAAGTGTGGTGGAGGGATATGAATAATTTTTCGGTGTGTGCTCTCGAAGCACACGGAGTATTACGTGTGTTACGTGTAACCAGACGGATGAATTTGCTGCGGAATTATTCCAAGAAATAGATTTGCGTACATACGTACCACTAGCACTGTATAGCAGATAGCCGTGTGTATAAGTGGTGCACAGAGTGTAACCGATGTAGCAGAGTGTAATACGAGCTCAGTGAGTACTGTTTGTGAGATAAGATGAGCAGCAGATGAGTACACGAGTTTAAATGAGGCAAAATAACATCCACGTCTTCTATAAAGTAATGGATGAGAGGAGTTGTTTTGCTTCAGTGCACGTTGCATTGCATCTCCAATGCAGTTCAGCTCTGTGCGATTATTCGTCTAAGGAACGGAGAACGCTGCTATGCAACACCAGAACATCATCTCACATTTCGATTCTTCTTCTTCTTCTTCTTCTTCTTCTGTGTGCATCTGTGGCAAGGGCATGCAATCATACACGGTACAGGTAGACAGT
Source organism: Plutomurus gul (assembly GCA_019776185.1). Taxonomy (NCBI): domain Eukaryota; kingdom Metazoa; phylum Arthropoda; class Collembola; order Entomobryomorpha; family Tomoceridae; genus Plutomurus; species Plutomurus gul. The sequence continues at coordinate 47,961 of JABASC010000053.1, read as the reverse complement.
TCTCTTATCTTGTTCAGTGCTGTAGGCAATTAACCTGTAGGATACATTGAGCTCAATTCCTCTACTTGACTCCAATACATTATTACAGATTGAGCAGGTGCCTACCTACTACCAACTCATTCAATTCGACTCAACTCTGTCTCTCTCTCTCGTGCTGACAATAAGACACATCGCATTTTCTCTTATCTGCTTCCCTTTGATTACCCACCACTCACAATACGTGCCGATAGCTTCATCTTCTCTATATACTCGTACGTATTTATGTATATATATATCTCAGTGTCAAATTGTAGTACATAGATTCTCAGATAATTGTCCATTGCATTTTATTCCCGTTTAAAGTGCACACTTTTCGGGAGTTGTAAGGTACAGTTTGTAAGCTATTACTTTTAGTCGGTCTCTGTCTTCAGTAGAATTGGTCGACTGTTTCACGAGCATTGCCTACACATCCACAGGTGTCTGCTTGCGCTACGTGTGTTATGATTCACATAAAACTTTCACAAGTAATTTGTGGAACAAAATGGGCATTAAATGAAATACAATGTAATTTTATTCGACAACGTTCGGAGCATGCATGTCGAATCCTACAAGGATAATTGTCTTGCATGAATGACATAAAGATAGTAAGTAAGTGTCCCTGCGAACTGTACCTGTGTACTTGTATCGTATTGTATGTATTTACTGTGTTGCAGTAGAATGTGGTCACAGGGCATAAATTTATTGTCTAGCTCCAACTCACCGTTCAATCAACATTGTCCGACAACTTTTCACGTCACTCACACACACCAACCAACAACCACCTTACTATTCGTATAACTACTTACAATTAGTGTGAAATCTAGTTGGGCGCTTTAATTGAAAAAGATCGTGAGAAGACGTGTTTCAGTCATGAATCTGTTGTTCACACCGACGATGCCACTTTCAGGCGATTTATATTGTACGTGGGCACCCGGAGTCGTCATTGCTCACACGTCGTTACAGAATTCACAAAGAACAATGGCGAGCCGTAAAAATTCTTAAACGACTGTCTATTTAGTAGATAGCGTGATGATTCGAACATTTGACATTTTGTCTTCTGCAGTGCATAAAGTAATGAATCCCTGTGTGTAACTGTAAATGAGACGCCCATGTGGAGAAAGCCGTCGGATGATGTCTTTGAAGATTTGATTTAATAAGGGCACTGAGCGAGAAGTGTACGTGCATTACTACAACTCTGGATGAATGTATTTTTTATTGTTATTATTATTCTCTCATTAAATTCGTCTACGTTTCAAAGATTGTAACTGCAACCCCCTGTCTCATTAAAAGTAGTCGTATAAATAAATCTGTATTAATGACTAAATAATAACAGGTAATTAAGCACGCGTGCAGAATTCACCAGGCATGCTGTAAAAGACAAGATTTCTTACGGACGAGAGAAAATCACTCGTTGCATTTATCTAAATGGCTTGTATTTTCTAAATGGTTTCTACTACTTATTTGTACTGCAATATAAAGTATAAGTACTAAATAATAGTTTAGACAGCATTTTACAATATCTAATCGTAAATGATTAGACGAGATCTAAAATAATTTATATTTCAAGGTATTTGTTTATCCGAGCGATTTTTTATTTTATGACTGGAAATTACTAGAAACGTATTAACGTATTTATGTGGCCGCATTTCCTGACAGCCGTCATCAGTACACCAATTCGAAGAATATATTTACATTGTAAGTGGAAGTAGAATTGATTGAAAAAATTCTGTGCAACCTTTTGTTTACGTAACACACTTTGTGTAAACAAGAGAGCTTGGTGGTGGAAATCAATTTTTGTTGTACGTGAGGGGGACAAGGTCTAGTAACAACCTATGCAGCTTTTGTATATTTTTTTAATGGTTGCATTATCTAAATACATGTCAATGAAGTCTGTTTATACATTTTGGTTTTTCTCTCTGCTTTCTGCTTCCCTACTTAAGCTTTTATTACCGGATGGAGTTTTTTTTATTGTTGACTCTGTGTGGTTGCTGTCTTGTGGTATGAGAAGGCTTTAATTTTTTCCTTCTAAACTCTCTGTTGTCTTGCCTCAGATTTCAGTAGAGAATCACAGATGAGAGGCTAATCAATGTAAAGTAAACCTGTATTCAACTGATATATAAATACATAGCTGACACGATACGAGGTTAGCTTTATGGTCAGCGTACATTATTTTATATAGTGGCTGCTGCGAAAAACAATACAGTGAATAATACAATGTGCCTGTCCGTCTGGTGCGAAAGAGCATCTGGGCAATTAGTACAATATGCCATTGGTATTGTCTGTGAGTCAATTGTGTGCACAGAGGAAGCAACTGAAGAACAAGGAGACTAGAGTAGAGCGAAGAGTTGTAATGTGCAAAAATTCCGACTGCACAAGAAATAAAGGGCAAGCAATTAACCTTTTATATACAAACGAACACATATACTACATGCATAATGTAGATACGACCGGGGAGCCATTCACGTAACAACGGTGTTTACTGAATGACGAATCCCTGTTCTGTTGCATAACCACTCTGTATTGTCCACTCTGTATTACTACTTACTACTAGTAGTAGTACATACAAGTGCACTGTTGGTTACACAGGACAGAGTTCTGAAATCTGTCCGTGTGCCATGTATAGAGCGTAGAGTGGCTGTGTGTATCTTGAAGAGATAGACGAAACGAGACTATGAACATTTATGAGACAGGTTTTTCAATTATCCACATTACATCTGCACTGATCTGCATAATAGAATGTGAAGGTAGGCAATGTAATGTCTTTGTAGTGTAATCGACATAGGGCAATCATTATTATAATGCGATGCTTGCACACACATTACATTATAAAAGGTTACACCTCACAATGACATGGCTGTGCACTACCTCACTGCACTTACTCGTTACCGGACTACAGCCAAGCCACCACCAACACCAACAACATTCTCACATATGCAGAAGACAAATCTTATTTGCTTTTTTGATTATTATTTCGCTTTGGCACTCCTCTCGTCATTATCATCATTACCATTACCATTACCACTTTTATTATTGTTATTATTATTATTTACTTTGACCATCACTGTCGCTGCCATTACCTACTCCTTCCAACAGTATTATGCATACACTTAAACTGAAACCAAGTAAAACAGCCATTGTGTTCGTCCGTGCGATGCATCATACAGGCTTATTACATATAGTAAATGTGGACTTGCCGAAAATTTCTACTTTTATAAAAAGATACGCAGTGACGCTTTAGTTCGAAAGTTTTGTTTTCGCGGTCTTGTATAGAGGATTGCAGGAGTTTGGAAGCCACTCTGGAACACATGTAATTGATTTGTAGACATTTGGTGAAAAACAGGACATCAATTCTGAAATCACCGCCAGTAATTCCTTATTGAGTTATTTGACTTTAAAAAAAGCACATTGATGGTATTTACTACTTTCTAAATGATGTACTAATATCCATTACCTGTACAGATACGTAATAATCTGCACAGTGGGTGGTTCAGGAATCAAGACGTATATTTTCTCAATTTCATTTTAAATTTTAAAAGTCTTGCATTGCATTTTGAAATTGTGCATTACAAAGTGATACTAATTAGTGGACAGATAAGAGCTGATTTTCATTGGGCACATCCAAATCGTATACGTTTCCATTATGTGGTATTTTGTGTAGAGCACAGAGAGCGAGAGAAAGGAATACGTGCTCATTGAGTGAAAAATGATTAGATTGAGAGTGTGTGGTTTGGTTGTATTTGCATTCCTTAAATACGACGTCGTTTCACTGTCTAATAATTGGTTCGTGGGAAAAATAGAATTTTTATCGTTGCAACATCCCTTGTGTTTTTCTAGAAAACTTGTTTGCAACGCTGACAATGAGTGTGGAATGGAATGCTAGACTTAATAGTGGGTTTCTACTAATTGTGTTGTAAGCAATAGCACAGTTCATTGTCAATATAAGTAAGTTGCTGTGCATTCTGTCGTGTATTGTGCATTGTAGGAGAGCTACTCTCTTATTTATTTTGGGTAATTGGAATGGAGTTTAGCAGCAGAATGTGATTTGAGGTGAATTCAATTCAATTGCTTTTTGCTTGATGAATGTCTAGTGGATTTCTTGTGGAGACTTCAAGGTCTCTTTTTATTTTGTGGTCGTGTCGTGGCTCGGTGGCTGTTCAGTAGTTGGTGTCCTTATTGCCCTCCCTACAACAACTACAATACTTATTACTACACATCATCTTCTACTTCTACTACCACCACCACCATCACTCTCTCACAGATATTCCCATAAAACTTTCGTTGCCCAAGAACTTCGTCGTCTTCGTCTATCTAATGCTGGATGAGAACACAAAACAGAGCAGCGCTCCATTATGCTCGCAATGTCTTGGCCTATTTGCTTTTATACTTACCTCTGTTCTTTATACTGACTACTACTATACTATATAGTGTATACAGTCATGATGCGACTACGAAACACAATTGAATGACATGGAGAAGTTTCCTCGCTTTTCTCTATCTAATCACAGTAAATACTGAACTGAATCCTGGCAGTAAAGAAGCCTCGATCATTTTCCCGTGGTTTTCTATCAAAATTACCAGGAGGCAAGATACACGCTGCAGGGAATCCATGCAGCTCCATGATGTGCACTTGTTTGTAATGCTAGTTAAATAATATACGCTCCTTTTAGTAGCAGCTACTATATATGTCTCTGTGTTTCTCTTCTGACATTTCTGTACTCGAATAGATTCAAAGCTTTTGGCCATGTAATGAAAGTAAAATAAGGCCGGACAATTTATCTTAATACAGATAGTCGCTTGTGCGTTTACTGACAACGGAGCCAATGTAGGAATACATTTTGGACTACAGATTGGTACAGATAATGCAACAGTCAGTATATAGCGTTTGTATATACATACAGAGGGTGGTTCACTTGAATATAAGCTAACCAATCTTATTTATAGGGAAACAGCATTTCAAGCTATTCTCACTCTCAGCGTACTTTTAAAAACTGCGATGACAACAAGAATGGAAAAGTTTGGGTTGTTGCTGTTGTTGTTGTGGTTATGTATAGCAGGTTACATAGTTGGTAGTGGCAGTGTGCATGTTGGCATAAGTAAGGGAGATGGTAGTTGTCGTCTATGATGATGAAGAACTCATGCCGCTCGAAATGATTCAGAGCCAAAGTAGGCATTTTCTGTATATGGTACGACTTTGACTTTTCCTGTTCTGCACTGGAAACGGAATTATTTTTAAAAGGCCGATCGAATGCTGTGCTGTGCAGGGGTGTCATGTCATGAATCTGTATTAGGCAAGCCACGAACATTTGAATGCAATCTGGAATTGGAGTCTTGACTGGAAATGGAATATGGAGACTCCAGTGAATTATTCAGGCCAATGTATAAAGTCGCTCTTAACCATTCCACATGGTTGCATAGCACTTACGGCATCTTCTTACCAGTATCCTCAGGTAGGCAATATATTTTAAGCACTCTGCTACTACCTGTGCCTATTCTATATGTGTGTCACTCAACATTCACTTTCCTCCACCAGAAATAATACATCACCAACCTGTACTACCAGTCTAACCAGAAATTTCTGTAGGACACACTCTCATTATTATTTAAATATGTAGGTTTTGAGAATAAATTTTAGACTCTGGATTTCGGGTGAAATAATAATATACGTCCATTAACTCATTCGCCGTACTAATAATTGACAATTTTTTTTACTCTTTGTACGTTTGAGAGCATACATGCCATGCATGTAAAAGTAAGTTCAAAAGAGGCGGGCAAATGTAACTAGTAAAGAACAAGTGCCGAAAATAAATTTAATATCTGTGTTCCCATCTCTGTGCTACATGAATGCAAGTACAATGCGCATTTACCCAAAGGGATAATATGTTCTTTTCTTTATTGTGCACACGGGCAAATGTTTATCCCCCCGAAACTCTTTTATCAGTAAACTTCTCTCAAAATTAGATTCCAATTGTTTTTCGTTGCCGTAATGAAGGGACAAGCTGGCAGAATAGCGATGTGTTTGAATAATGAATCCTATCACTCACATCAACCACGAACATAATGTGTTTGTGTGTTGCAGTTATGTTTACTCATTAACTCAAATATGCATTCAGCTATAAATACATTCGTAATTCAATGCACATGTTGCTAGTCTGTGCACAGGGTCTTTTCCTATATTCTACCATTCACAATCACATCTCAATTGTGTCTCGGTGGGGACGAGATGTTTCCACTGAAAGAAGCATTTCTTTGTGAGTGCATAAAACAAATTGCATAAAATGCGTCGTAATAGTCCCTGAAGCCTCTTTTGTTTTCAGCTTTACTTTTCAGTTTCACTCCAAAGGAAAATTCAGTAATCATTGTGGTGTTCGTCTGTGCGTCTGTCTATATGTTTGCATACTAATATCACATTTCCAATCATTTCCAATCATATAATGACTAAATTTTTTATGCACACTTCTATTATCCCTGGGGACATTGATGTTCAAAAATCTCAGTACAGAGATCATAAAAATAAATGTGGGTCAAAATATAAACAGTATGCCTGTTTTCCAATTTGGCATATAATTCGGAATTTTAAACTTTACACGCTTTTGCATTTGAGGTTTTCGACAGCAATTACTGAGGTAGCCCAATGAAAAAAAAATCCAAAACAATATTTCAGCCTAGGCTCCCTCGAATTGCTTGAAATTACTTTATGAGTATTGAACTTCAATGTTCCTCCAGTGTTTAATGGCCCTTTAAATAATTGTCCTGTTTGAAATTGTTTATTGCTGGTGGGTTATGAATTGGAATTCCTAATCAAAAATTCCTGGATTGATTGGAGGGGTGGATACTGGAAAAGTCATCTCGTATTGTTCTCCATTAAGCAAAGAACATGTTGACTGCATATGCAAACAAGCATTCAAATAACAAAAGTGCGTTTGTGTATGTGATCATTGAAGCGGTGCGTTCTCTTCACTTTCCATCATACACGTGCTTATCCCATAGTGGATACTACAGGTGAATGTTTACCTACTGATTATGTAATTCACTCACTGTCTCGCACTCATTATTCGTTTCGATTCGTTGTTACGTTACGAGTGCGTCTGGGCGACTAGAAAATGAAAATCCTCGTCGATGGAACATCATTTGTGTCTTCTGTTTCCCTTCTCTGTGTTTGTATGCACACAACACAGAAACAGACACAGACACGTTGTCTTGTCGACTAGAAGAGAGCTGCTCACGTTTTGTCGGGAAGTTGAATTAGCCGTTCGCCTTCGCTGGCTTAGCTTTTTCGTTGGCAGAATGTAGGCATTTAAATTTTGGAATGTTGTTCAATCTACAGAGAGAAGAGAGACAGACAGCGAGAATAAGGGTGAGAGAGAGAGAGAGAGACTCGACAAGAGCTCTCATCCTGTTTTCCAACATTCATTCAACATTTGATGTCTCTCTGTGTGCGTAGGATTCACTCATTCGCACACGTTGTCCGACAATGCGTTGTGGTGGTGGTCGTGGAGTCTGTAGTGGTGCGTACATAATGCTGTGTGGAAGAAAGATGAGCGCACACCACAATAGAACAAAGGACAAAATGCTACTAAACCGGATATTATAATGTGCATAGCCGGACGCATTATTTGTACGGTTCCTTATGCTCTCTTCAATGTGCATCTTATTGTATATACCTGTCTGTATTTACGTAGACCATACGTCCTTTCCATGCGGATACTTCTACTTGCCTCTATGTATGGACTGACAAGATAAACTATTGTGCGTATCACTACATAATACCAGCAGCTACAGCCACTACAGGATCAATACCACTATACTCCTACTACTCCTGCACACACATACACAACTATTATGTACTGATCTAGTAAACTTTAACTCTTGTTTTGGGTGGGTCGTTTTCTATGGGCTCTTCAAAATTACCTTGTTGGATTGTTTACATTTACCACGTGTACTTTAAATCAAATTATATCCAAACTATGCTACAAGGGTAATGAGTCTTTTTAGGAGGAAATATTTGGAGCTCTACAATCGTTTCCACAATAATTAGTCAATGAAGAAGAAGTGAATAATGGAGGCAGCAGGAGGTGTGAGATAAAATGCTGAAATACGAGCTTGCTACCTTAGCAATGACTTTTATATAACTACGACTGTGAGTTTATGTTTTCATATATTCTCCGTTTCTCAAAAAATAGTCTACCAAAGATAATAGGTGAATTAACAATTAGTGTGTGCAGGGTAGCGCTAAAGAATTTAAAAATATGGGAATTCATTCATTTTGGTTAGAAGATCATCGAGTTAGCTGCAGGAGGGCTGGTTGAAAAATGGAAAGTGTTCAGAGCGAGGGTGGAAGGAAGATGTACGTAAGGTCGGAGAAGTTGTGTAACAAAGGTCTGCTAAAGAGTTTACTTTGTTTCCACAAGGATGCAGCTACCTCCCCATGGTAATTTGTAACAGAGAACTCTAAATCCCTGACTGGAACATCTCATCACATGATATATTTAAAGAGACGAAGAAAACACAAGACGTTCTACATTAAAATCCTTCCGACCTATTTTCTGTGTATACTGTCATTGCACTGCGTCAGTTAATGCATGTGTTTACTTAAAGGAGAGCTAGGGAGTGAAAATCTCAAGATCTATGATACAAATTATCCAGGCCAGTCACAGTCACACCAACTAAAAGCCAAATAAAATGAATAGATTGCATTTTCCATGAAATACGTCACGGCTTTTCTCTGGTAGCCAGAAAATGTTCTGTCTCGCAGTAGGCTATAGTGCAATGTTCTTATAATGTGGATGTACAGTACTTCCCTACGAAATCATAGAGAGGGAGAGCGAGAGATAAGTAACACTGTGGGAAAACTATCATTGGAAGTAAGAAGTCTGGCCATTTTTTACTGCTAAGGATCAGATCTGCTTGTGATCTTTATTTTTCTTGATTGTTGTGATCTTGGTGATACTTTCTCATAGCGAGCGCATTTTTTTCCCTGCGTACAACTACAAAATATTTGTACTTTGTACGCGCAATATATTGGAATGCTGTGTGTGAGCTATAGCTATGATTTATCTGTCTACATATACAAGATGCCCTACAGAAAGTCCAAAGCATCCACGTATACACACATACACACACAGACATCTGCATATATACATTACATGATAAAATATATCTGGAGGAGCTACTAATACAAATGAAGAGCAGTTTCATCTAGAATAATAGTAAAGTCTGACTAGCCAGTTCATTCTACTTCACTCACTTACTGAAATCACAATCAGAAAAATATTTCTCCTCACTGTGGACTCCATGTGAGTCTGGTCGTGCACTTCATTTCTTGCATTAAATTATTGCATTGTGCTCACTGCTCAGTTTCACCTCAATTTCAGTTTGGCATGGGAAAATGCAATTTCATTACAATGTACAAAGCTCCATAGCACTAGACACTATTTACGTACCACTCTGTATACTATGTATACTGTAGTAGTTGCCGTGTGCTTACCGTACATAACTGACTACTGACTCTAGTGGCTTGTAGAGTACACATAGCGCACAGAACTATTTGCCGTGTGACGACGATGTCTTAAAGGATTTTGCAGCCCAGGGGGGTTGGATGAACTGAACTTGAATGTTACACTGGTCTGTGCATTGTTGTTCTATACCTGTGCCTATATAGTATATATATTTAATACTACTCCACCAGTGTATAGTGTACTACTCTACATAGCTACCTAAAAGAGGTATCACTACTGCAGATACGAGTAAACCTCGTTGCACCACCACAGTGTATATTTTTGTGCGATATTCAATAGTAGCAGAAAAGTGGATAGCACGGCTTATTGTTAGCCACCAACTACTCTAACAATAAAGTCCAAGTCTAGTAGCATGTAAGAACGTTCTATACGGCCTACCTAAATATGTAGACCTTGTTGTTGTGACTTGAGTGCATTTGGTGGCATTCAGAATACACACTGCCTAGCTACTACTTACTATTACTTACTACTACTACTACAGTACCTGTATCGTTCACACAAATAAAAATGCAAACACCACATTGGAGCTGTGCGAACAGTCACAATCATACATACGATGATGATGATGCTAAAGCATATTTTTGCATTGAGATTTGCTAGCAGCAGAGAATGATTGAATGAGTGTGAGTGAGTGAGTGAGTGAGTGAGTGAGACTTCGGAAAGTCAGGTGTCGGAAACGTTTGCTAGCTACAGGAAAATGAATCAGTTAAGTGGGAGATAGAATGAGAACACATTGCTGAGATAGTAATAGTGAGTCTTTGCTTAGTGCAACTGTGGCTTAGCTTAGGCTCGTGTTCACGTACCACCACTACAATAACCACTGGTATGTAATATTACACGTAGCTGTTTTGTTGTAAATACGAAGAAACGAACGCATAATGATTGTGGATTGAAGTTAGAGGTAGAGACAGCCAACAGAGAAGGTAAGCTCATAAATATAAGGTAGAGCAGACTGTAAGTAGCAGAAGTTGTGCTCTCGAGCAGCAGAAGGTAGGGAAATAGAGAGAGAGAGAGAGAGAAGAAGTCAAGGGATCGGAGTCACACTAACTATACAATAGAATAGATACACATAGGAATATAGTAAGCAGCGTGTAGATAGACAGAGAATACTTGTATTTAAGTAGTAGAAGAGCAGAAGCATAGGAAACAGTGTAAGGTAAGTAAGTAGATAAAGCGAGCTCGCGAGTTGGAGTTAAAGTCCTCCTGGTCTTCCGCACTGTGTTTGTTTGAGCAGCCTTCCTTCTTCTCGTCGTTGTTACTGTTACCTTTAAAAGCTCATATGATGCTTATAATAGGGAGCAGCTCCTTCTTGTCTGCTTAGTTGCTATTTTGTCGTCGTCTCCTCGACTGCTGCTACCACCACTACAAGTCTACATACAGAAAGCACAGCATTCCACATATACAACATTTAGAACCCATTAAGGTAGTTTCCCTTAGAAGCACACAGATTTCCATTCAAAAGTAACTCTCAGTCAGCCAGCCAGCCAGCCAAGCACACAGAGACAGAGTGTGAATTGTAGAAACCCCAGCAACTTGGCCACTTGCACATTATTCACTCCATTACTGAATACTTACCCCAGTAGTAGATTTTCCTCTGTAGGGAAAAAGCTATTTTGAGACTGCAGGACTCGTGTCGTGTCCCTCTCTCTCTCTCTCTGTCTCTCTCTATTGCTCGGTTGCTTGCTAGCTCACTCTCCCACACATTCACAACTGAGACACACGGTGAACAGTTCACTACTACAACTACCACTGCTCCAGACTCACAGTCCACAGCCAGCCAGCCAGTCAGCCACGAGACTTTTCTATTTTCCTGACTAGAGATATATTCCCAAAAGTCCAATACTAAATACCAGACGACTGTTGGTCTTTGCCAATTTCTTTCTTTGATAAAAAGGACCCGTTTCTGTTGTTGTTGTTGACAGAACGTTTGGCTGACATTTAACCCACGTTGTTGTTTTCAGTGAGTATTGTTTCTCTTCTTGTGCCCATATTTTATGTAGTAGTGTGCCGAGTGAACACTTTTTCGGTTGACTGTATACACGTTTTATAAATTTCTATATCGTCATTGATTCAGTTTGTCGTTTCGAAGCTAACGAGACTGTTCCGTTGATTTTTTAGCCCACAGCCGATACAGACTACTACGAAAAGTAAACAAATAATGGCCACGTACGCTGCCTATCGTCACGTTGAGCTCGACGGAGTTGGATGCGGAAAACGGAGGTCAGTAAATCTATTAGCACTACATTTGCATTTACACATCTTATAGGTATTAGTCATTGCTTTTGTATAGTAGTTGAACTTGTCAATTTTTATGGTAGTATCTGCTTCCTTCAGTGCATCTGTGTCGTGTAGGACCTGTGGCTATGTCCTCTCATGTACAATCACAGTGTCCTCTGTGTATTTCTATCTGTTTTTGCTTTGTAGACTAAAAACGGTTGGCAATTGCCACTCAGCACGCAAAGTGCATGATAATAGTTAGTTGTCGTGAAGTTTCTTCAGCGGATATCGCATATCATATCATATTTATCTTTGTCTTCATCGACAACTCTCCTTATTTCCTACAATTGTGAACAGATATGTTACAAATGTGTACTACTCTACGTGCATATAGAGTTAAGTCCGATGCCAATGTACATGTCTTGGCTCCGTCAGTGCATTTTGAAGGAAAAAACTGAGACAGACAGGAAAATGAATGGTACTCTTCTGTGTAAGACATTTGTGTGCGGTGGAACAGAGACGAATGAGTAAAAGCTAGCACACAGCAGCCTACCAGTCTTTGAAACTGTTTGACTTGAAATGGAGGAGTGAGAAGACAAGAGTCAGTCTCACACAAGATTATTTTAGTATCTGTCTCAAGTGGAAAGTGTTCATAAAGCTATACATAATATGTACTCATAATAAATGTCAGTGTGCACTTGCACAGCAAAATAAAGTACACTGAATGTGCCATTTGCACTTGTGTGTGGAAAAAGAACTCGAATCAGATAGATTCCACCCACTATCTATATTGCAAAGTTTAATTGATAAAAATCAAAAAATTTGCAATTAATTACTACTATCAATATAGAGATAGGCAATAAAAATAGCCAAGAGCGAGATTTAGAGTTGATAGAGAAACTCTGCAGAAAGAGACTTTCTACAGTAGGTAATTAATGCTTGACCACGAACCCCATCTGACATATTACATGAACTAAGGCTGCTCAACGTGAACACTCGTTCAGTTAAATGCATGTCGTCCTTTACGCTGTGATTTATAAATACAGTTCATGTGTGTGAACATTTTTTCACCGTTTTCAAAATAATGTATCAGAGTCCAACTTCAGTCTATGTATATTAAGCGGAATCCTATAATCAACCTATCGTGGACTATGTACACATTTATATTGATGATTGACTGAAGCATACCACCAAATCATTGCAGTGTCTAGAGAGTGAGAAAGAGAAAAAATTGAACAGCGGCATTAACATAACTAAAAATAATCGTCATTCGAGTATATAAACAAAACTGTATATGTTCCTGTTTGAACAGCTTGGATATTATTCTTGTTCATGGCTGATATTTGTGAGTGGGGCGGGCAAACAAATTTTTCACTACTTTTACATTAGCAATATTTGTGACTCCGTTTGTAACTGATATGTATTGCATTTTTTCGTTGACAAGAAGTACATATACCTTTTTTTCAATACTATGTCAATCATCTGTATAGTATTCTGATTGGATACTATACGTATAGCTAAATAAATGTTCATTGGCCGCAGACCAGAATATTTGATGACGAAGAAGAAACATGATCTATTTAAAGTAGAAAGGAACTGAATAATATTTGGCTAAATCCTCAAGACAATGTAGAAGAGCACAATAGCCGACAAAGACATTGTTACTCGAGAGCGGTATTGTATTAACATACAATTAGAAGCTGATTGAAGCAGTTGAATTGGGAATACGTAATGGCAACAGACAGCAGCACATTGTTCCTGTCTATCTTCCAAATTGCAGACTTGGTCGAGTTTTGTCAAGAAGTCCATTTACTGCCTTTAGCCACCTTATACACTTGGCTAGTCAATCAATTGCAGAGATTCCTTGGCCCTCTTCTCTCTTATCCACATTGTTTGCAAAACTGTATCGTAGGTAATGGACAAATACACTCAAGCTCACGACAAAAGATTTTTTTAATGCCGCCATTTTTTAAACGAAACCTTATAGATGGGACTTACCTCCATGTGTGTGTGTAATATTTTCCCAACATGCATTAGCTACATATATGGAGAATAATACAAAGTGATAATGATAGCGGGAGACGAAATTGTTTCAAAGAGAGTTCGGGAGTGCAACAAAACGGCAAAGACTGCTTTTCTTCTATGGATTATATGAATAGTAAATGCATATCTGTTTAAACTGAATGTACGTTCATATCTCTTTCTTGCTGCTGCTTTTATCTTCCGTCAGTCATTACAATAATGCATCAGTTATCTTTGTATATGTTGCTAAGCTCCTCCACTCCCTCCAACTTTGAATAGAGTCAGAGTGTAGACACACTATTGGCCATTTAGTTTGTGAGTTCTTGGCACTGACATTGTTCACAGAACTGTATTCTGTAGCAGCAGAAATGTTTCTAGTGATAGGATTTCTATTGAATGAAATCGGAGATTAGATTGAAGCAGCGGAGAAGTTTCCAAACTATATATTGCAACAGATAATGGAGTTACTGGCTACACGGCTTACAATATTTTCTATTACCAGTAGAGCTGCACGCTTTATTTCTTCTTCTTCGGCAAACTGATTGTGTTCCTTATACTTTAAAACAAACAGCTATCTACTATCGCAAAGGATGATAGGGATTTTAGTTGTTGTACGTTTGGAAATCGTACCTATATGCATTGTGTACTTTAGTGTGTTTGCATTGCGACTAAAGGAATACAAAGAACAATGTTAGAAAGACAGGTTGAGATTATTTGCATTTACTTTTCTGTATTTAAGTTTATCTTTCCGACTGGCACATAGAAAACAATTCAAAGGAATAGGAAAGTAATTTAGAGAGAGAGAGAGACAGAGGTGGAGTATTTAAATTTGTTGCCTTTTCTTCACATTGAGACTGTTCTGCATTTTTCTTATCCAGTCTCCATGAAATATGCATGAACTTTTCTTTGAGTAAGCACTAATATGCATATGATTGATAATTTTGTAGGGAACCTACAAGAAATTGTCAATTTCTCAGATAAGAGACATTTATTCTCTGTCCTCGTTGCGAGTAAAATGTTATCACATGGCAATGGTAACCTATTAAATGTTATCCTCGAGAGGACAATAATACAAGTTGAAGCCGGACGTACTCTCCATAGTCCTCTCTCTCTCTCTTTGCCTTATTTATGACTTTCCTATAGAAATTATCAACCGGTGAGCTGTTCACTACCTCAAGACATTCAATACCTGCTTAGTTCTAGTAGAAGCTATACAGTAGAATATCATTCAAACTCCATCATTGACAATAAAAAGCAAAATTCTACTTGCCTCGATCCCAACAAATTTTTCTTCATTCATGAGTTACTCTGTGTGCTGTGCCTTATGATATGATAGTGTGGTCCTTTGAGATTATCGCTGCAGTAATACTTTACATGTGGTATTTGAGTATTTGTGTGAAAGAGCATATGTGCATATTGTGAACAAGTGAGAACATGCATGTGCATTGGACATATATAGAATGAGGAGGAGCAATAAACTGCAATTGACTTGGTTTGACATTTACTAGTTGGCTGTTGGTGCATATGAGAGCTTACTGCTTACTGACTTATTGTTAGTATGTAGAATGTAGAATGTAGTGTAGTGGCAGGATAGGAAAAGAGCAAAGAAGGCTGTTTACTGTGCAAATATACGGGAAATGTGACATTATCATGTATGTATGTAAATAGTATGTTAGGACGTGCATTGATAGTGGAGGAGACAGTTAGCTGATTTTAACAATTGGTAATTGGTAGTATGTACGGTTAGTCATGCTGTCTCTTCATTGGATTGTGGCAATTTCCAAGGATGCTCTTTGATATTTCTATTAGCGACAAAGGACGAACCGCTCTCAAAGTACACATTACAACAGCCCTGCACACAATCATATTTCTAAGTTCACTGTACACATATAAATATTTATACTGGTACTTACATGTTTCTCTACCTCTAACCAATATTACATTATTATATTGTTTGGCACAATGGCAAAAAGAGCAAGCGGAAGCACCAGTCCAACTATGCAATGCTATTACTACCGTAACGAAAACTCTGTATTAGATTTATGAGCCTTATTCTTTCCTATTTTTATCTCCTCCACGATGAATGGAGTTAAAAATGTGTGCAAGCAAAAATTCTAATTTCATTCCGATGCACACCGTTGTAAACATAAAGCGAGAAGAAACGTGTACGTTAGTGGTGCACCCAAGGCTTAAAGGATAGCACAAAAGGATTGCAAAATGCCTAATGATAACCACATATAAAGTACCTATTAGCTTTTCGAATCTATAAACCGATTTTGGGAATGTATTTTGATGACATTCAATTCAAGATTTTCATAATATTTGCTGGATATGCATTTTTTTGCTTTTTAACGTACACAGGTGAATTATTCTCAAAAATTTAGCAGTACTTCTGGACAGTTTAATGTACACAATCTTTTAAATTATGAATAAATGCTTAAAGCATTTCATTGAACAAATGTATAGAAGTGTATTACGAATGAATGAATACATTGGAATGTTTTGCAAATTCCTCAGTACATTTCGAGTTTTTTGTTTTTACTTTGCCGCAGAAAATGAAGTGATCATGGGCAAAATATTATGAAAAGTTGCCTTATACGTTTTTGACGGGTGAGGGTGGCTTTAAAGCGAAATGAATACAAGTGTCAAAATTTAGTGAGTGAGATATAATGTAATAACAGATAATGGTAATTATGAGCTCTGCACATCGTCAGGGCGTCAAGACTGAGTAGGCATGCCACAAGTACTTTTCTCGCAAGATTCACGTTCTGTCACAATTATCTGCATGCTATCTTGTGCAGAGTGTTTGGCTCAGCTGTTGCCTTCTCCATTTAGGGCGACAATGACCAGACACTACATAACACTAACTGCTGCTGGGAAAATGCTGTGCACCATCTCATCTCTGTACTCACACATTTCATCACTTTGCTTTCTCTGTCAGTACAAATCGAATCTTCTTTAAATATCTCCATTCACGTCAGGTGTATTCTATTCTTTGTAAATACCTACGTTCAAGGGAAAAGTCAAGGTTCTGACGTGATGTCTCCCTCTCTCTCTATATACACGTATTATATATATCTATATGTATGTATGTATGTAAACGAGTAGGCGTTCGTGTAGATTCATATCCTCGTTGAATTTCAATCGATTTTATGTGGCTGCTGCTGCTGTAGTTTCAATTTACCTTCCTGTGCACGTTCACGCAACTTTGTGCATTGACTCTTGAACATTCATTGAACTTCTGTCACACGCACCTCCACATTTACATGTCATATATCTTAATTTAAATACCATCTTCCTAATAGTGACTTTGCTATTTATCCATCTATAAGTTACTCTGTGCAGAATTTGACAGAAGGGTAAAGAGGAGGTCGTCTGGTAAACTAAATAAAATGAGAACGCCAGGTTTTAGCTACGGAGACAGAGAGAGAGAGCATCAGAGAGACACACAAGAAGAGCAGTTTACATTATAATTGTCCCTTTAGTCCTCGTTTAATCAACGATATCGAATTTCGTTGTGTGACTGGAAGCCTTTCACTTCAGGTCACTCCGGTTTCCTCCATTTCTCGCAGACCTGTTTTCATTTACAAGAGTGCTCTCTCACTCTCTATTTATGCATTTATAGGCATTTACACGAAATACATTCAAGATGGCATGGAACACTAGATAATGTACTATTTCTGTTTCACAGTGTTATTAAATACATTGTCAGCGGTAGAGCAGGGGAAGTTGGGAATTAGATGGACACAATGCTATCTCTCTCTCTCTGATTCTGTGCCAGCGTTGCCTCCTCCTTGCATTTATATTTTAATTTCTTAATTTGAATCAGTTGTGGTGGAAGTCAAAGTCGTGAGAGAGGACGACAATCAAGAGATCAGAGCGAGATATTGTAGTAAATAGTTACAGATGTGCTAATGAAGGCTTGATGAAAGATGTGAAGGAATTAGAAAATGTCGTGAGAACCAATCACCAAGAATCAAATGTCTGTTATTATTTACTTGTGATGAGGAGGGAATGGTAACAACGTGCATGGAGACAGCATCTGTGCAGACCGTGCCATCTTCCCTTGGCTTCTTCTGACATGCCACTGCTGCTGTCATTGTTTTTGCGCAATGGCCTCTATAATAATAATAATAATAATATAGAGTCAGAAAGGAACTCACCGCCACACGTTTTGCTCACACAGAGAGGTAGAAGTTCCGATCAGATATGAAATGGCTGACGAAAATAAATATTCAAAGCAATTAGATGTTGAGATATTCTCATTGTGTTTGGCTGACAATTCAGTACCGTCCTATCATATCACCATTCACTCTAAACTAGACTATTCTATTCCAATTCATCTGATCCGTCGGCGAAACAATCAATCCTTCCTGTCTCCATTATCTCTCCATTTTCTAGAACATGTCACTGACACTCTCAATGCATTCACTGTCGAAATTGAGTTGCACAGATGCCACAGAAGATTGACTGTGGACTCTTCCTCGGGGCACACCTCACGCAGCTCCACTACAATCTCTCTCTCTCTTTGACTGCGGTTATAAATAACTTTATGTATTTACTATCTGTACACACAGCGGATGAGTATGGCTAATAATGCGTAACGCTCTATCTATCTCTCTCTCTCTCTATGTGTGTGCTCGTGGAACAATCAATGTTTATGATTGCCACGTTGTGCATGCAAAGTATTTCTCAATGAGAGTGTGATCGATGGACGGAGAGAGAAAGAGCGACCGAGGTGCTGCATAAAGAGAAGAATTCTCCGTGGAAATATTATTATTATTACCCTTTGCAGTGTTTCTCCGTGAAGAATAGGGAAGCGAATGGGCTAAAAGCTTTCAAGTTCATACTATGTATGTTGTAATACAGTTACGGACGAATAGGTGTTTGCGTATACGTATAGAGAGCCGTAGACTTTCGTGTACTACATGTGAGAAATGTGATGCAGTTGTGAGGTAGATTGAAGTGCGTAGGCATGTGATGTGTGTCGGTTTTGTAGTTGTTGGCAAAAAGAAGAGGAGCATAATAATCTCACGTGTATAATATGTGTATAACATGATTAGATTTATTGCCCCATCTAATCTTCTCCTCATGAGATGAATTTTAAGTAGTGGATGAGATCTTCTCTCTCTCTCTTTCTTCTCGGCTTGGCCATCTTCCCTTCGATATCGTCTTGTGATGTTCAGTGCTCGCTCTCTGTGATAATGATAAACATTCGAAGGAAATAGGCCTTACTGTGACTAACGTTGAAGCATGTAGGCAGAGATAGAGAGAGAGAGGTGAAGACGATCACATCGTAATCGTAAGAGTAATCAATTAAAATGAATGGGAAATCTCTTCGTAGTATTATGGCAGTAGAGGCAATCAGTGTGTTTGTGCATTTTCTCTGTTCTGTTGTTGTTGTTGTTGTAGCCTGTCTATAATTTGTGCGCTCGCTCTCAAACAACGTTTTGTTGTTATTACATAAAATATATTACAATTTGCATGAGAATTTGATAGGGCAATCTAAT
The DNA here is from genome assembly GCA_019776185.1 of Plutomurus gul. Classification (NCBI taxonomy): domain Eukaryota; kingdom Metazoa; phylum Arthropoda; class Collembola; order Entomobryomorpha; family Tomoceridae; genus Plutomurus; species Plutomurus gul. The sequence continues at coordinate 28,679 of JABASC010000053.1, read as the reverse complement.
CAATAGAAATGAAATGCTTTCGGTAAATGCTTATCTGTACATTTAGCTTGTATTTTATTTTTATTGAATGCCTCCCATAAACTAATTTATTTCGGAACATCTACTAATGCTTCATTTTCTACTCTCTTGAATTTCAGCTTAGGAATACTGTATATTTATTTACGTTTAAATTTCTACTTGTGTGCCATTTGATTAGCCAAGATGAATTTTACGAGAGAAGCCAATTATTACTGAAGATAAGAATTTATACGTTCTCTCAGAAAGTAATTATAAAGCAATAACTCTATAATGCTAGACTAGATATCTTAAGTAAGTAAGTACATAATATTCAAAATAGTCTTAGAATTTAATTGAATTTTTGGAAAATGTGTGGCTTTGGTTGAGCAAGCGGCTGTATTATTTTCTGCATCTCTAGTAGTAGTACCTTTTTAAAGGAGTATATTTATTTATATGGAGACTAGGTAAAATGTAGGGGAGAGACAAGATTTCAGCTCATTTAATAAATAGAGCAAATGAAAGGATGAGATTAGGCAGCAGAAGTGTGTAATTGAAGTCGTCCTACCAACCACCACCTCACAATTGGATGACTTTATAATCTGAATAAATGAATTTCATGGAGGGATTGGCAAATATCTCATTCTGATTCCAATTTCAGAATAAATTCCACATCGTACACTCGTACAGAATCTAGAGTGTGTCTGTGTGCATCCTGTATTTGATTAGCGATTCATCGCCAACTGGGAATATGTCATGTTCAGCCTCAGCATCAATCAACTCAAGTAAAACCGAGAGAAGTGAAGGGGGCGGGCGCGTTTATTCGAGAAATGACACGATATGCTACTCCCAAAATTTTAACACCATCACTGATTGTCACTAAATACTAGAATAAGAGTTTCTGGGAAAACTCTGTACAATCTCACAGCTATCTCTTTGGTAGGCACTGAAATAACAGGCCACACGATTCGATGCCTTCCCCCAAATGCAATGTAATCGGCAATAAAATGAGATCGGAAATGAAGACTGCAGCAGCAACAGTTCGCTTCTCTTGGGAGTAGTACATTTACATACATAGTAATAAATAGATAGTAATTTGTTGTCTGTCGAGATAATCTAATCTAATACTTAATAAGTAATTGGAAAAGGATTTCCAAGCCGTCCTTTCCATCCCATTCTGTATATACTTAAAAACTACGCCATATGACATCTTATTACTATTAATCAATCTAACTCTCAGACTTTAATTTCCAATTTCACAACCACAACTATGAAAACAATTGAATATTTATGCATGAAAAGTCCTGCATTGCTAAAGAACAGATAATTTGACAATTTTCAACTGATATTAAGGCTAACGGTGTTACAAACGACTTGATTGTGTCAGTCCAGTGGGAAATCATGACACAAATGCCAAGTACATGGAAACTTAAGATTATACACAGAGTGTCTCACAGAGTAGGTATTCATTTGCAATTAGTCATCAGTGTGGTCTTAAACACATACCAATAGCTCGACATTGTCTTTCCTCACTAATCCTCTATTTCTATTGGCACAGCAGATACGGCCAACAGCACATTTACAGAGATAATGGTCACGTTGTCGGACACGTACAGTAATTACCTACAATTTCCTGTTGGGCAACGTGGTCACCTCACTGTTGCTGCCATTCGTTGAAACAAATTCCCCATTAGAATCTAATAAGGTCGTTTAAATGTCATCAACACATTCACAGAGGGAGTTTATCTACGAAACAAATCACAAGGATTAGACAAATATTGACAAAAACAGCAGACACGTTTAAGAGAAGGACTCATACATACATAACTGTAGAATAGATTATGTGAGTACAGCTTAACTTCTGCTACCAGTTGGAAGAATCGTTTAAACGGACGTGACAGTATTCCTGGTAATGGGTAATATTTCTGCCCGTTGACATGCAGTGCTCACGAAATAAGTGATTTTGATCACGTAAATGTCCATCTCATTGAAACAATGATTATATACACATTGAGTGAGAGAAGGACGTATAAGCACGTTCAGGTGATCGGGATCTTGATCAGCCTATTTTCAAATAGCTGCTTTGTTTTAATGAGAGCTCGTGGTGCACGGTGCACAAGTCCAACAAGCCTCACTCTAGTCCTATAGTCATTTAATTGGATTTAATCATTGATGAATGATTTTTTTTTACAAAAAAAATGATTTAGTGAGTAGGCTGCCGACGCAAAAATGATTTAAAGGGTAAAAAGATGATTCTCAGTTGTCTGGGTGTGTTTTGACTTGTGAGTTCAAAGATACAGAGAGGGATCTGTCACGAGTCACTCATCCTTCCATTCGTCTAATCAATGGTCAATCTTGTTCTCCTGTGCTCACATCTCGTTTCGTTGCCAAGACAGATAATGGGATCTTTTTAATCCAATACCCTGACAATTACTACTACTACACAACAACTACGTGTATGTACAATGAATGGAGAGAGAGGTTCTACTAATTTTCCGTGGCTGCTCGTACAGCTTGTGGTGATGGTGGTGTAAAAAGCGAGACATGATGTGTGCACACAAGTCAAAAGTGGACTCTGATCAACCTCTGTAGCCAAAGCACATAAACAGTGCTGGACAAGACAGGTAACGAGCAGCTTTTGATGGGAAACTTGAACCCACTGACATTTACATCGAGTACAGTTTGCTCATTGTGCTCTCTGTGTGCACCGAGAAGTGCATCTTGAGTGAGAAGGGCACAAAAGAGCATCTTCCTATAAGTAGTACCTACCTACGTACGTATCGTAGTGAGTGAGTGAGTGGAAGCGAGCGGTCGGGGAGGAAAAAGTTGATTTTCTGTTGTGATAGGATGGAATTGGTTGGTGACGTTCATTGTCTCACAATGAAGTCAAGTCAAGTGTTCAGGTCGACTCAATTGCTTTGGCACCTTTGCCATTGTAAATCCACTGTGTTATTAGATGGATGCGATGCCAGCTGATCATTTGAGTATTTTCAAATGGCAGAGTTGCAACAGATCGTCTTTAAATTAATATGTTTTGTTTTCTGTGCTTCTAGTACAATTACATGTGTGCAAGCAAGATTTATGTAGATGACTTTTTTCGATGAGCGTTCTCCATATATTATTCTATACTGATAGTGTTACAGTAGTAGGAATCGCTCTCTCTCTCTCTGCTACTGCTCTTTCTGTGGATTTAAATTGTGACTGGTGACTTATGAGTGTTGAAATTGGAAATGGGACAGAATGCTTAAGTAATTACATTAGCACGTTGGGTCTTGTTTTGAAAACATTTATAAAGTTGGAGTACAGAAGTGGTAATAGCAGTGTGGCTGTGGCCAGTTTGCTCTCGTGTAAATGAAACTCTAATAGGAGATTGTGTTGCTGATAGAAGGAACAGTGAGTAACTCGCCTCATCCTGTTCTCACTTCTCTTCGTTTACTTGATTTTCTACATAGTTTTATTATTAGGGGAAATTGATGTCAAACAAAACGCCTCTTATACATGAACAGTGAGACTGTGTATTTTATGCACAGGTAACAAGACTGTGCCAGTACACAGATAGACTGTTCACAAAGTTACACGTACAAAACTCTCTTAAGTGGACTTACAACATTCTGTACAACACTAACTACTTAACAATAATCTATTGTACTGAGTGAATGAGTTGAGCCTGAGAAAATTGAGCTACTGAAATTCAATTGAGGTAATTTAATAACTAGCTATTAAACTACAAGTCTCATGTTTGACCACAGTCACTAATGTACACTATGAGCTTTAGTAATTACTCCATTAGGTCGCCTCAGGCCACTCACAATGTCCAACATAATCTCCGTAAATATTCAGAGGTGAACTTTTAAGTGAATCTTTCAAATTTGAGGTTAACTCGAGTCTTCCGTGATCGACATGGTGGTCAGCAATCAGCAGGCAAAGCAAAAGCTAATAGAAATGCTATGTACTTCAAAGAGTAAAAGATTTTTCGACGGGTCAGAAGAGAAACAAGTAGAAATCACTCTGTAGTTCTTCTCGTCGTCCACCGAGAACTTTCTTTTGTTCATTTCTTGTCCACTCTCCTAAAAGTTCAATCCTTTTTTATTCAATTTCTCTCGATTTTTTTTATTAGCCTGCAAAATTCACTCTCAGTGCTACTTGAGATCCACAAAAATGCATTCAGTCAGACCTGTATCTCTTTATCGAAGAGATATGGATATTAAATTGCACATTTTCAAGATTTCTACATAATCGCATGTATGAAAAAGTGCAACGAGCCAAAAAATCAAAGTTCACAGTTTCTTTTATTTGTTTAAAAGCTAGAGTTCGGATGTTGAAGCAACGGCTTTTTTTTCTCACTGTGTACCAATTTTACTGTTGTTTTCGTAAGGTTTGGCTCAAAGTGATATTCATAAGAATATTCTATACACTTTCGTATTATAGCTGCTTAGCGTTAGTGCTTAGTGGAATGTAGAACGAGAGGAGAGAGAGAACGGTATGGTGCGGCTTTGGGTCTTCTTGTTTAGCTTAGGATTAGGACGGGGTTGTTAAAGCAATGGATGGAACTCGGTTGTTTATCGACTTTTAAACCAATAGAAATCACTCGTGTGCATGTGTCCTATTCTTGTTCTGATTGTTGTGAAAATAGAAAGAGGAGACGAAGAACTAAGGAAGAAGAAGCTCACTCTCTCAGACTCTGTTTCAAGCATTAAGATATCTCGGTTGCATCTAACCGTGGCACACTCTGTACACTCTTATCATATCGGCCAACTTAAACAACGAACCCATATTCCCCCTTCCAATCTTCCAACTTAATGCTTTCGTTTATGCACTCGATCAGTCGAGTTCGCCTCTCAACTACACAGTAGCAACCTTTGCTTAAGAAAACAAATGTGTCTTTCCATTCAGAGTAAAATTAGATATTTGCAAGAGACAATAGTAAATGCTGATGGGGATTGAGTATAGAGAGCATCTCTCTAGTAGTAGAAGCAGTAATGTATTTTTACTCTCAAGTGCTCCAATATTTCTGCTCATTGTTAGGAAAAAGCGTCGAGTAACTGAACAACCTGCTCGGCGAGCGAGTACCCAGTAAACTTAATTCGACTGTGAGATTTTTCACAAAACTTTATTAACGAAGTGTTACAGAAGCATTAGGTGTATATATAGTAACTATGTGTAGTAGTAGAAACGTTAGAAGAGTTGCTGAGCCACAGCTTCACACCAACTACCCTTTTAATAGCTCACATTTTTACTTTTGAACAATAAGAGTGTGCTGCTCTTGCTACTTTACTTGCGTAAACGGAATCTCTCTTTCGTTGCTCTCGTGTGCAATTACCTACCTCCATTATTTCATCCATAAGACTCAATTGTGGCAGCAGCTACACTTTATGGCCTGCTCTTTCTTACACGGACGATTTTATCAGTGAGCTATTTAGAACGTGGCAATAGCAGTCTTGGGTTACCTTTGCCACTGCTATCACACTTGTACTGTAAATGTACACCTTAGCTCTTCTTCTCGATAGAGTCGTTCTTCACAGAATCAGTCAGCTTTGATTACGTTCACTTGACTCTGACTCATCATCATCATGAATCAAAATGAAATCACAGTACAATCCACTGATTCCCAATAGAATCACACGGAATACAATACATACATATATAAATTCATACATAGATAGATTTATATATAACATTAGATACTGAATCACTTTGTAGCCCAGACTCGTACTCTTCTGATTCACAAACAAGCTGTGCAAATTTTATCAACCATCTCTGAATTTCATCCTGTTCTGACTGGTTGTATTAGAATTCATCTAAAATTAGCATGCTTTTCACTGGTAGCCATGGCGTGTATTTACACATGTTTTGACTGTGTACTCAAATCATTTATTACTATTATGTGCATAATAATAAAGGTGACTGGTTGCGGGACTGTCGGTCCTTTTATGTGTACCGGTTAGCTGTGTTTTTCTTTGGTCCTACATCATTGTCATATAATTGTGTACTATTACCAGAGTTGTCCTAGTGTTGTGATTGTAAATGAGAAATTCCTTGCGTAGATTGTCATACATTGTGTGTGGGGTGGAAATATATATCTGAATGAAATCCTTTATAAATAGAATAGAATATAATTTATTGTGATATTCCTAGAACTTGAACAACACACTATAGAGGCTGTCTTGTGTGCAATAGCTGTGGCTGGCCCATCACAACATGGGATCAGCATCAGCATCTATAAAATGGTACGGCTAGAAGCAGTCAGCCAGTGGATGTTGACGTGTGCTTTGAATGGATGGTGGAAGGTGAACAAAGCGCAGATTCGTTAATAGCATAGGCACTTGCCAATAATTATTGTAGTATTCACTTAGTGAATACTCAGGTGAACACATGCTCAACGTATTTATATTGTACTCTTGGCGTGTGATGAGTCTATATAAGGTCCCGTCGTTTCCCAGAAGTCAATTATGTGCGGAATACTAATTCGTTGTTGTTGTTGTTGTTGTACATAGAAGTAGAAGTGAGTGTACACTTGTGCTGCCAAAGTTTAGTACCTCACAGTCTATGGCACGACTCTGTTCTTCAATGTGCATGCAGTGTATGGATTCTAATGAAAAGAATTGGTGCAGTTGGCTAAAGAGCGATGATGGCTCACTTTGGTTTTTATGAGCAAGCGAGTGAGACAGGATGGGCAAAATAAGGAATTCAGGTTGAACTTCATTTATTTGATGCTACAATTATTTTCTGTGATTGTCAGTGTCAGTTGAGGTGTTGAGGTGGTTGTGCACACAGTCTCATCCTGCACACAGAGCACCATCACAGAATAACACAATGCACTGTGCAGTTCTCACGAGCGTACAGCGAAGCCAGCAGCACTGTGAGCAAACATTTGCGTCAATTGAGAAGGTCGAGCCAGCATCCACCATCCACCATCACACAGACACAACCACATGCATAATTCAACGCACTTTTCTAGCAATAACAGAAAAGCCATAATATATACTTACACATTGACAAGGTTCATTCCCATTGTGAGGCATGACTCGTCTCTCTGGCTCATGACTCTGACTCCCCGCTTCTGTGTTGGCCTGGCCTTCACATTGAACTGTGATTAGGAGGAGTGCGCTCATATCACATCATATTCTAATGACAGAACTGAAAACAGGAACTCGTAGCAACTTATATCGTTTTTCTATTGGAATTCAGTGGTTGCTCAGCGGAACTCATGTACATTATCTCTATGAAAAAAGAACATGATTTCAAGTCGGACAAGTAGTAAAAATCCTATACGAGAATTATTATAGATCTATATAGTTGTGCTTAGCTACACTTTTGCCAATTCTTCTCCCATTGTTTTCCTATAGGATCAAAGTGAATCGCCTCTCTGGAAAATAACCGTCTTGCTTTAACACTTGCCATAATTGTATGCTAAATTCTTGGCGGAGACACAGACACATTCGTATTTTCCGGCTCTGCCTTACTTTTTTTCAGTTAAATTATCAATTGAATGTACATTTAAAAAACGATTCTACTCACACACACACACACCATAGTAGGCAGTGTAGTAGAACAGGCTATATACTTTTTTCAAATTGCAGTCGGCAACTATTCACTATTGTTTCATGTGGTTACATGTGTATGAAAAAGTTACTGGTTTATGTAAAAAGTGGACGGGATTTGTTACTTTTGCTAATTAATATTAAATACTGTTGATGAGGACGGATTATGGTGCAGACATACCTCTACTTACTTATAAGGTTTTTTGCACGGATTGGAATGTGCATTCATTTCCTTCCCAAGTGCTTGTAAGCAGTTTCCTACTACAATGAAAATTTTAGATGTGCTGTGAACGTCCAAATGAGAAAAGGAAGGAAAAGCGTCACTCTCTTACAATTTCCCAATGCGTTCATAATTTCTTCAACAACAACTCCAATAATACACACTTAAATAAATGTGTGCTTATAAATAATAAAAAAAAGTGCCCGACCACCAATTTCATATATTATGAGAAGAAACTAGTCAACTGTGCCCCACCACTAGCAGGCTTTAAAATGTAAACGAGAAGGAGCACTTTGTGCTGTAAGAAGGAAGCTTTGCGCCAGACTACAGTCATTAGAGTCGATTCAACCAACAATCATTATTACAGCTAATGAAAATATGATGTGTGAGAAGACATGAGCCAGCGGAGACGAATCACACTGACAATGAGTGATGATTTCTCAACATTTCCACGTCAAATTATTCTCACTGTACAGCCTACAATATATTCAAGCTCTCAACTGAGAGTCCTTCCATTTCAATGGGGCGACTGTGCAATGCAAACATCTTGAATGTGGCCAACGTGTGATGAATGTCAGCACAGACTTCTTTACACAGAATCTAATGTGTAAATTAATAAAATGCATTCACTCTGTCGGCAACTTCTGCATCGATCTATTCACCATGAAATATTTATAAGGCCACAGAATATTGTCAAGCAATTTAACACGCCCACATTGTATGCATTGTATTATTATTCCTTAATTATTATTAATGGAATACTTAAACTAATTAGTATTTTTTGTTTGTCATTCGATTTTGATTGAATGAGGAGTATTGAGGACGACAGTTGAATTGCACTACCAGGAATCACTGTACTCTGTGCAAAATTCTGATTTCTGTTAATACTGTTAAGTGCTCGAACATATTTGGCCAATGGCACTCGTGTTTTTGCGTTTTTAGCTGTATGTACAGGGACGTGTATAGAAGATTGTGCGTGCGCCGTGAGACTACGTCTACCTACTGGAAACTACACGCCGAGATAAATAAAGCTAAGAATAGGATTACAAGTCGTTAATTTGAGATACAAGTTCACTGTATATAGATATGCCTATATCTATATCCAGCTCAATGGTTCTTATAGTGGAGCGACATTTGGCTGCAGAAATGTGAACGAAGGGGCAACTTTCCACACAATTCCATTCCTATTATGTAGATATATAACTCTTGTGTAGTGTGCGTTTCTGGTGCAAAGAAAAGCAGCAAAAACAACGAGAAGAGAATGGAAGACATTTATTTTTGGCTTCTTCCCTCTTCCTCTCCAGTCTCCAATCTGTCTCTTTGCCTCATTACCCTTGGTTGCGCCAACTGCAAGTATACTGAGGAAAGCTCTTATTCTCCCGTCTCCCAAACTCCAATGATCGTGAGAGAGCCAACAGAAATACTAAATGCGCATCTATATATAGAGCATATGTATAAGTATACACAAACATATTTATATCCGCATACAATTCTTAGCACCAAGTCCAAATCTAGCTTTCCGAGATTCTATATAATATGAAGATACAAGCACCGTGGATTTGTATGCGTGTTGATTTTCACATTGTGTTAGTGAAATTGCGGGTTGCTTTAAATTCCTGTGACTGACTCATCATCTAACTGTCTGATGGATTGAAACACGACCTCAGAACTTCATGTTCCAATGGAGTCAAAAGCAAACTCTTTCCAGATCCAGTAATGAATCCCATTTCTGCTTAAATCCTACTTTTGTATTTGTTGCTACAAATAAAGAGACTTATTGTTGCCTAATGATGACATGATTTCAAAGAATCGCTTGAACTTGGTCTTGTGCACGTATAAATGAGGCAAAATACTATTTACCACATGAATACGCAGTTAACACATAAAATATCGCAAAAATGCGTGAATTCCTCTTGTAGCGTGCATTTATTAAGCTCTTTTAACTTTGCACGCATTCAATATAGAAGCTTAGACTTTATACTTGTATATACATACTTATGGATAATTCCTTTCACTTTCCTCCGCGCCACCAGAACTACTAAGCATATAGAATTGAAATTGGCAGAGGGGAAGTTAATTTCGACTCTGGCAGTGGAATGCAAAGGAAAATTTAAAAGCCTTCCTTTCGTTATGCGTTTTTATGCAGCCTCGTCATCTCTTTATATCATGTCTCGACATTAGTCACCTTAGAATTTCAGCCGAGCCTTCTGTAAACAACTTATGTAAGCCAGCCAATGATCTCACAACTTTTAGTATCAGACGAGCATACATTAAACCCGTGTGGTTCAAAACGTGCGAATCGTATTCTTATAATAGTTGATAGTTAATAGTATTAGAGGCACGCACATAGTAAAGGTTAAAATGTCACATGCACCAGTCAACAATCCCCCTTTTCTATACACTGCGAACATTTCATTCGAAATAATTTAACACTTAAAGGGGAGGAACCTTTTATTAGGAATGATAGAAAATTTTCCTATTTAAATAAATTTCAAAGACACAAGAAAATAGTAAAGCTGAAAGTAACAAAGTATATGGCTATGTACATTTGAGGCGCAGTGGGCAACGAGGCGCAGTGCACACATTTAAACTGAAATCATTGTAGTTCAAGGCGCATTTGTGCTAATGGAGGGGATTGTATGGAGGAATGCAATGTGAAGGGCAGTAAGTGAGAGAGAGAGTTTATTTGAATTAAAGTTGGAATCGTATATACTAGTATGTAGTAGCTAGCTGATAGATATCAACACTCACGCGCCACACACAAATTCTCACACAAAGTCAAAGTCAATGTTATTCACTTGAAGAGTGTTCTTCTGCTGCTTCCTTCTGGCTCGAACATTGTTTATATTCCCACCGATTACTATTATCCCCTTCAACATATACTATTACTACTACAGATTGCTTATCCACTTAGAATCTGCTGTATATGAACTCTGGTGTACACATGAACTTCTAGCGAATGCTTTTTAAGCCCTTGCCAATATTCTACGCAATGCTTGATGAGTGAATGCATTTGTCTTTACTTCAACCTGCCTTCTCCTCATTTCTCTGCCAAACTCTGCGCGCCTATTCCATAACACAGAAAAGTAGTTGTTTCAACGACTGGTGCTTTTAAAATTGTATCGTTCTCTCTCTCTCCTTCTCTCTCTCTCACACAGACACGGATTTCTTGCAAGTAGGAAGTATCTGCTCCGGAGATAGGGCACAGATAATGATACATTCACATGAGAGACGGTAGTAGTATTTAGTGAGTGCACGATGGTTCTATATGAAAGATGTTTTTGGCCCGATGAGAGTTCAGTTACAAACTGGCTCTCGCCAGAATTCTCTATTTGCATGTTTATACGTGATGCATATGTTTTCGTAGGAGTCGTATGAAGTCCCATCCACCATTTCTCCATCAGTAGTAAAAATACCGACACTTTTGACAACTCTTTTCTTGAGACTTGAGAAGCGCCTCTAATCACTTTCTCAGCCTTGTCTGCCGTGTGCTCCGTCTTCTTCCGCCTCATTTAACTTATGGCCATTCTCCCCAACAACGCATCACTAGCACAAACACACGGCAAATCACTTCACTCTTCTTATTCACCCATCTTATCTGTATGCATCATATGCATTTGCATTTACTCATGCACGCACTTTTGTAGTATTTCGAGGAATTTGGACTGGCGCCATGACACATGCAACTGATTTGTGAATCAACCGAGAGCTGATGCTTCGCATTGGCAGCCAACACACGAAAACAAAACAACAGTGACTCATAGGAATACGTACTGCTGCTCTGGAGACGAATGCGGTCACTGATAATCTGCTATCTCCTATATCTCCTATACATACATATATACATACATACTATGTATGCATGTTTGTAGGTAGACTCATGGAAATGTTTCCTTACTGTGCCACCGAACTACAATTATGACGCAATAAATAGTCCACGCGAATTTACTTGTAGGTAATACGTATACATGTTCACTGCGGAAAAATATTGCCTATTGCCATTCTTGATCAACTTTGTGCATTTGAAGAAATTATTGTGAAATTTTTTTGCCGAACGATTTAATCGAAGAATCCATCATGTATCACCCCTGGCTTCGTGTCTTGCACTTGAATTCTATGAGAAAGTAATTGAGCTCGTGTACTAGCGTTTTGTAGGTTTTCTTCATTAATTGTCTCTTAGTGGCATCTGCAGCCACTCAGCTCTGATTACAACGAATTATATCACACAACAATATATAGAGCAATAATGTGCTGGAAGCTTTTAGTAGTTTTTTTTAACCGGATTTTAGCAGATCTTGTCTGATGATCGTGTAAATTTTCACGAGAGTTCAACTGATTGTAATAAACAGAGGTTTTTGGGGATGCTCTTTAAATGTTACTTAGCACGTAGTATATCTGTGCTTAACATATAATAATGTGCTGGGCGATCATCATATTTAATGCTATTTGTATAGAGTACTGTTTTACGATATGCATTAACTGCATTAACTACTTTTGTGGAGAATGAGTGATCTGAAGAGTTAGAATGATGGGTGAGTGAGAAGAGAGGTCAGCTCGTGCACATCCACATAATTCTCTCTCTCTCTCTCTGAATCTCTCGATGTTCTCTGTTGTCTTTGTACACCACGGAAGAGTTATTAGCCATCAGTTGACTCGACTTGCCTTCCAGTAGTTGCAATGCACTGGCTCATCCACTGTTGACTCTGCAAGACTCTTGCTCCCATGTTCAGATTGTATCCTGAGCACGAAGTGTAATTTCATGTAGCAAGCAAGTAGCTAAATAATCATAAGCTTGAACATCCAATGAGTTTGCTCAGAATTTATTTAATGCTCACAGAATCCAGTGCAACTTTTTTCAGGGGGCTACTATTTAGTATCCATGCATTAGTGTACATAAGGAATTTCTCAATCGATTCGAATTTTTTTTTACGAAATCGATTCGCCTCGGTGAATTTTGCTGAGTTCTCTCTCTTCTTATCCACTTGGCATCAATTTCCGGCTTCAGAGTTGTCCGTCTCCACCGAAACTCAGAGCAAGAAAAACTTTACTACCCTTTCAAGAATATATATTTATTTGTACAATTTTGCAAGTTTTCCAACTTAACTTATTGTGAGCAGCTCCAATTTCCTTGGCATCTGTTTGCTCGACAGTTTTCCCCCGTCAGATCGTGATAAATGCATAAATACTTAAATGGCATTTTGAGTAAGAAGGAGGTCTAAAAATCGTTGATACTACGAGAGATTATGAGGATGTACGTGCTCAAATTCTTTGCTACTGTCAGTTGACTTCACGAATACACAAATACCTTGTGGAAAATTATGCTCCTTGTATGTCAGTGGGGTTGACCTGTGTAAAAGTACAAAGTGCCCGTCTCTCAACTTCTTCTGCTGCTGCTATCGATGTAAGAGGCTGAAAATGTGAGCACGAGGCACCACAATACTTCTACATCTACTTACTCTCTTGAAAAGGTCAACACGAACTCCTCAGAGTCGAGTTACACCTACCTAACTGCAGGCATGTCCAGTTTTTGCAACTCATTACACACAATCTGCACGTAGCCAGTACATTACAGTGCAAATAAGTTGTTACCGGCTTAAATGTCTGTGTTTCTTTCATTGTCTAATTGAAAAATGTGAGTAATTCCATTTTATTGGCAGTCTTTAAAATATTAAAATGGAATTTCTTTTTGTACATAATAATATATGTGGTGGTGGTGCTACCGTAAATTAATTAGTGCCATGTGCAGCTACACACAGTAAGGAGATAATGTATAATCGCTACACATTAGCACAAAGTTCATATTAGACACTCCTCCTCTCTGTGTGACCATTGTACATTGTATTGTAGACAGTAAGTGGGTCAAAGGCTTCGTTCATTCAATTCTCTGAAGCTTTAAAAAATTATGTCGTACATAATATCTTGAATGGGAAATTATTGAAAGAGCCACTTTATTAGGTGGCACGTAAACGTAGCCTCGTAGTACCAATGAAAAAGGTAGGAAGTAGCGCATCGGATATGACAAGTGCCGTACCCAGAATCTTCATACTGCACACAATGTACTAGAGTATAAGTATTGTCTCATTGTTACAATATTAACGTGTCAGCAGTAATTAAAATATTTAAAACACAAAGCGGATGTGTTTTTGTCTAGATCGTTTAATGCAATTATCAATGAAAAGGAGAAATACACACGAAGGAAATTAGATTTTGACAGAAAATCAGTAGGTGGCAGGAAGAAATAATTACATTAGCGCATCTTTCTCATAATTCCACCGCACTGTGCGGGAAACTCTACATTCTAAAAAGCGTAGCAGCAGCACCGCCCGCGATACAAGAAAAAATTCACTGCCGCGTACCTGCCCACCAACATCTAAAAAGCGTATACACATTTTAATGTGTCCATCGTAGTGGTCTGCCCCAACAAAAAACAGACTTTAGCTTGATTCTACGTACAAAGAGATACAGAGACAGAGAATTCCGTAGTTTGTGAAATGAAAATACATGAAGCGGTGTTTGTAATGAACAGAGCGTGCACTGTGATGCTGGTATCTGTTTAATTCATAGATATGTAAGTTAGCTGAATGGTGTTGTGGGGTGTGAGTAGCAGATTGGCTGTAAAGCACTTACAGTACAGCACTCATTCAGAGCAGAGTGGGCTAGACCGGTAGTGGAGGTCGCAGGTATTCAAGTCAAGTCAAGTTCACTCACAGAAAATACAAAAAAAAACATACAGATGGGCAATCCATGTGATGCGGATCAGTTCAATTTAAGGAAATAGACAAATGCATTTAATTCGGTTCATATTCCACTTTCCGTTAGGGCACACCGTGCAAAGTCACGTCCACACTAAATAATTAGGCAGAGCTATCTCTGTGCTGCTACAGATTTCCCGTCTTTTTCCTCTGATGCTCGCAAAACTAGTTGGACACCCTTTTCAATGCTTCCATTCATCCTTCATTAGCCCTGTTTCACTGTATGAAAGATTGTTTGCATGCACTTTCAGTGAATTTTCAGCTAAAATCTAGCCGACTAAATAATAAAACAATTCAAAAGCATTTCAAACCCATTCACTGACTATAGGTAATGACTTAATAAGATTTTTATTGACGATCAGTGTATGTGTGTGTGTGTGCAGGCACGTAAAAACATACACAGGTGTGTTCGTACAAATTTGCCGCTAATTGTACTGTGGGTGTATGCACTGCGGTGGTAATGAACAGCACAGTGGTGGAAAATGAAGCAAAATTCAAAGAGCTGTACATTTTTCTCGTCTGACTGACCACAAGAAGAGCTGGCCATTGATTGATGTGGAAGAAAAAGTGAAGGAAGTTAACTTGAGAGTCAGATCTACTCGGAGATTGTTGTACTAGTAATTTTAAGTAGTAGTAAGCCACTAACTGAATAGAAGTAAGTTTAAGAGAGGAACGGTTTCTGCATCTTAACTTTTGAAAATAATATAAAATAAAGTTAACAGCAATAACAGACTGTACATAAGCCACATAATAATAATATTCCACTAGTGTAATGAATGGGAATAATAGCTCTCAGTTGGGTTTCTTCTCACCTGTAATTCATCCTCGTTGCATATTATACTAGTTGCAAGTTGGAAGTAGATTGAGTGGGAGGAGGCAGTGACGTTTCCAACCAGCTCAGGTGCAATCTTGCTTTTATCTGCCAGAATAACCCAATAATTCACTACAAGCTACTAATAATAGTTAAAAAGAGTGATAAGAGAGCAAACAGTGTACACTCACAATCAGTCAGTCAGCTGGCTGGATGACCATACGGCTGTTGTTGTCTATGCACACACAAAGTCAAGTCAGTCAAGTCACTTCACTGACATGAAACACTGCGTTGATTATTTATTTACAATCGACTCTCAGGAGTAGCAGACATCTACAAGCTCCTCTGATGTCTGATCATTTTGTCTGATTATAAGTTGCATGCATGTCCGTCACTCTTCACTGGTCATACTCTCTTTTTTAGAATTCTACACACATTCATACATGTACATGTGCCTTTTTATGTGTGTATACACAGTCCACCTCTTTTGATCATCTCACCATCTCACCATCCAACCATCCAACCAACCACCACCACCACCACCACCAACATACAAACCAAACAGCACAGTTTCTGCAATGCATTTCCCAATTCATGTCTCTTTAAAAGGTAGGCTTCGAGAGATGTGATGTGATTGTGAATTTACAAATTGTTGCAAATGCACACACAGACAAGGACACGTCTCCAATTATGTCTCTCTCCCTATGGCCAGCCTACATAACATTATTTTAAGCTTGCCTATTATAATTGTTTCCACATAGTGTGATGTTAATAATAATATGATAATAATAATATGACATCGTAATTAAGTCGTAATATTCGAATGGGCTCGCTGAGTGCATGTGGACGTGGGGATCGGTGGTTTTTATTACTAAATTTTATTAGTTACCAGTAAGGTAGTAATATTTCTCTGTGAGCATTCTGTACGTCTATAAGTAGAATGGCAAATGAATCCATGTCTATTCTATATACGAACGTTTTTCATGTGAACCAATTTTATTTGTTAAATACCTACTTGAATGGATTACAGCACGTATGTGTATATATATAGATAGAATTATTATGATATGATTGCTGGTACATTTAATGATGAACAGTCGATTGTATTATGTTGTTGTTGTGGAGTACTTACGCTCGGGGTCATTTCTCTCAGGGCTTTGAACCTCTATCTCCACCACCACCACACACACACATATACACCATGTACTATATACTAGTTCTAGAATGATGTGCACTCTGTGCAACTTGTAAGCAATATGCCTTCTGTGTAGTATGCTTTTATAGTTTCTTGGTATGTTGTATATCGTTGTATTTACATTATGCGCTCTCTTGTACTTGTAATACAACAGAAACAAGCTACTCCTCATTTGTACGAATTTTACATGGATTCACATGCCAATAATATCTCTGTGGTGCTCTTTTCTTCTTATTTTCTCTGCTGATGTTGAGTATTTGAAGGAATCTCTTTGTTTCTATGTCCAATGTTGATATTGTGCACAGAGTAGCCGTAATGTAGATAGATGCTAATGTGTAATGGTGTTTTGTGACACGCAAGCAATGGATCCTGACACAGCCACCACAGATACAGCAGATATTAATGTGCAATTTCTATTCACGAGAATTACAAAGAGAGTGGTGCTCATAACACATGCTCCTTATTCTGATATGAGTGCATTGTGATACGGGCTCATTTACTTATTCAGCATATGCTATGCTATCCGTATAGTAGACATAAGTACAGTAGTTATATGCAACATAAGTTTTTGCATTCAGTATTGGATTACATTAAAGAGATTTTCGATGTATTGGAGTTTGAGTTGATGGGACGTGAATGAGGCAGCACACACACACACACAGGCCCCAAAGAAAGAAGCCGCTATGAAATATTATAAGTTAAGTATTCAGAATGTTCCATTTGCAAAGCGAAGGCAGTTTGTTTGATGGCATCGGAACACAGTCACTGATCATCTTCAGATCACTTTGAATTTCTTTGTAGGCTCCACTACAGTAAATTCAAAGTAGGCAGCAAGTCCTTTTCTTTGTACAGCTCTCTCGTTCTTCTTCTCTGCCTAAGTCCTGTACAGAGCTTTGTATGCAAAGCATCGCAAGAAGGGAGCTTCTTTTGCCCTTTTGTGCGAGTGTCGTATTTGCATGAATTACTACTTGTTTTCAGAGTGAGTGCACTACTCCACACACACACACACACACACATCACATCACAAGGCACACAACACACCCAAACGAATAGAGTTCATGTTTGTGATGTATGTAGGCATATTTGCATATTTACCTATCCACCAGATTCTTATCACGTGTCTGTAAACATATGCATCTACGTAAATCTGCGTACTTTATCATCCGAAAGGTAAATGTCTCTTGCAGCGAGCAATAGGACCGAGTGTTAAGCCAAACCATACCCTTATCCTCTTATCATCTATGCAATACCTCTGCCCACCACCATCTCTTCAACATATCTCATATAGTCCATTAATATGCAGTAACTATATTGACTTTAAGCCTTGAATTTAAAAAAATCTCATTTCCAACACATTTCTTCATTCTGCCATAGATAAATATACTTGTTTTCGCTCGCGATCCTTTTTCGTTGAAATCTGTCTACCTATATATCCATGTGAATTATCTGCAGATTATTGTTGCAGAGTTGTAAAATGTGCGAAACTCGGTAAAGAGGCTAAAAGGAAAAGTTCTTACGCTAATCGGGATGAAAAATGTGATTATTCAATCTCTTTAGATTTGGAGATAATACATATTATGGTTGTAGTAGGAAGCTCACCCACTGCATATAAATACTTACCATAAACAAACATATGGATAGCATGCTCATTATTGCTCATATATAGGTATTTAACATTCAGGTTGAAATAGCGTAGGTAACGTAGTGCATCAACTATCTAAAGTATAGAAAGGTGAGTAACCAGGGAAAATTGTTGACAGCCCTAGGACTTGTGGATGAGAATAGAATGAAATGGCAATGGGCTTTTGATGGTGGCCATTTAGTTGAGCACTCATCATCTCCAACAATCCATGTCTTGTCAGTTGAGCACAGAGTGGAAAAAATGCGTATGAGGAATTCGTCTGTGCTCTCACAGATTCGAGAAGTTGAAGTAGCCGAGAATAAGTGAATGAGCATGCGATATGGCATTCCAATCTCATCTGCTGCATTATAAAACTATAGCTGGCGTGGCGTGGCTTGGCTAGGCCACTCGTCCACTATCTTTATCATCTCATCCATAAGTTGGAAAAAGTGAGAAACAGGCAAATCCTTTAAAGGGCAATGTTTCTTTAAATTCGCTCACTTGTCCTTCAGTCCAGTCCAGTCTAGTTTAAATCTACAGCAGAAAAACATCGATAACAAGACACGGACTAAGATATGCTCATTGCACTCGCTGACTACGTCGACCTTCTTCCTTCATTCCGTCGTAGTAGTAGAAATATGCAACCAACTGGTGCTATGAATATATTTCTCGTACGTGGTGGCATTGGCATGTAGACAGTTAAGGAGATGTATTAAATACGTGTCTTACCTACACAAATGAACGTTTAGGCATTTAGTTGAAATTTGAAAGGTGCTCTGCCTAAAAAGATGTACTTATACAGCTATATATAAATTATATGTGTGCAAGCAGTACTAAAGTAGACGGGATAGTAGAGCACGGCAGAGAAGAGAGTGGTGGATTTATTGAGAGTTGCCTGCCCATCATACATCCATTTAATAATGCGGTCCTAGGGACACCACTCTGTGCACTGTATATAGTTAACTCTGGTGCAGGACAGGCCTTGCACACGGTCTTCGTTCCAAATCACCATGTACTCACATATTACGAGAGAATTATAAAGAAGTCTCTTGGTAGTCTTATTATGACTACCTTGCTTCCCCACCAACCATTTAGCTCTCGTCTCTCTCTCTCTCTCTCTCTCGCTCTGTCTCTATCTTATTATAAGGACTCTCTCTCGGATGCATTTTGCATTCGCCTTATCGCTCGCTATGTAGATACTATGTGCAGTGCGAGGAGTGACTCACGAATATGTTTGTGTACTCACACACACACACACACAGAGATACTCGTGTATTGGTTCTGAGGCAGCCGAGACGAAAAGGTTCATGCACGAGCACGAAGCTCACTGCTGCCTGTTGTATGTGTTCTCTGTGTGTCTCTCTCTCTCTCACAGGCGATGCATGCTTATTATGTAATGTGTACTACGTACATGGAGCGACGGAGAGCGAGAGAGAGAGAGAGAGAGAGACGAGGCAAAGAGGGCACAGCCGATCTAGAACGTTATGTTCAACGTATATGTATTATCGGTGAGAGAGTTTGTAAATGCATAGTTAGTAGTAGTGGTAGCTGGTGGTGTGTGTGTTATGCAGAGTCGGAGTCACTAGGAAATCCAGCCAAGTCACCATTGAATCACCAACGACCGCAGCACTAGACTACTGTGTCTTCTTTTGGCTACAACAACGAACAACGACTACTGCTACGTGGTTGTTGGTATTTGGAGATAGTATTCTCTAGGTATTCCTGCTAGTACGTGCATGTACTTATTGTACGTATTATGGTATATATTGGATTTGATGTTGGGTCGCAGTTAGTGGGTCTGATATGTCTGATCTGTGTAGTGTAGGTACGGTATACGGTTGATACCTCGTCACTTGGTTCACTCCACGAATCCATTCCGTCGCCGTTCCATTATTCACTTCATGTTCAGTCTCTTCAGTTGTGTTGGGGAGCTGGTTGCAGTCAGTCGTGTAATTCTTTTCGTCTCCTTTGTACTCACTACTCTACCACCACCACCACCACCACCACCACCACCACCACACCTTTCCAATAAATTCTCCTACTCTTCCAACAACTGCACAACCACCGAACGCTGAATCCTGAGACTGCTCATAAGCTGTAATAATATTAGCCTGCTCTCTCGTTCATTCTTCGTCGTCTCTCACTCACTCGCTCGCTCGCTCACTCACTCTCTTTGTCTCCATCTCCCACGACTACGTACGACACAGAGACAGAAAGAATCTCGACGCAAAAATTCTCTTGCGAACAATCACTTCTTCTTGTCTTGTGGTGGGTTGAAGTCTGGTCGATTTTCGCGAAAGAATATTTGTGTGGCTGACTTTGTGTCGTTCGTGCCACAGTCCTGGCATACGATTCCACATAATATATAGAGAATTGTTTTTGAATCCGGTTAGAAGTTTTTTGAGTGATTGTTGTGTGTGTGTGTTAGAGTGAGAGAGAGAGAGAGGAGAAGGAACGTTAGAGCAAGAGAAAAACTCCAGAGAGTGTTGTTGTTTTGCGGTGAAAGTGGATAAGTCACATCAGCAGAGAACTCTCTTTCACATGGTGAACAGCTTCCGGTGGGTAGCGTGACACGAACACGAGAACAGAAACCACTGCTGGGTGCCAGTGCTGTGGGAGTCTGGTGGACGGGCGAGGACTATATTTTCCCTGGGCACAGTCACCGTCCTGTCGTGTGCACACACGCTCACAGAATATCTGCTCCGCTGATCTTATTAACTGCTCTCCAATTTACTATCTAACTAGTTCCATAGTCATCGTCGTCTCCTTCATTTCTTCAGCAGCTCCATTCTACTCTCTGAGCCATGAGCAGAAGGTTCGTATCCACACAATGTATAATAATATTATTGTATAATAATAAACATTCTAGTAAATAGTAGCAGTCCTTCTACACCCACGATACCAAAAACAGCACACTGAGAAAATAACAAGCAGAAAGTAGTGGACGTGCTGCAGCCACAGTTCAAAGGTACGCA
Source organism: Plutomurus gul (assembly GCA_019776185.1). Classification (NCBI taxonomy): domain Eukaryota; kingdom Metazoa; phylum Arthropoda; class Collembola; order Entomobryomorpha; family Tomoceridae; genus Plutomurus; species Plutomurus gul. Next base: position 7,570 of record JABASC010000053.1, on the reverse strand, counting down.
TTAAGTACGAGGTTGTTGTACTGACGTCGTGTCATGAACGTCAACCTATAATGTCCTTGCTTAGTTAGCAACGTAGCCATAAGTACTCCCCACCACTATCTGTCCAGAAGAGGAAACCGCCTGTACTATAATCGTTAGTAATATCGACAGTCAAATCTATTATGGGACACAAAATCATAAATCCTCAACGTCGTATTATAGTAATGGTGCTAGTGTTGTTTTCTTCCGTAGAAGAATTCCTTTTTTCCACGCACACTGCACGATCTACACGTGCATATGTAAAATACCTCTGTAGCTACGGTCTCTCTCTGCTCTGTGTGTGTGTGTGCAATATCTCCGTTTGTCAGGGCTACTTTCTGCTCCAGCTAGTGCACAGAGCACACACACACTCGTCTCATAATATCAACACAGGCTATATCACTTTGTAATATCCAGCAACAGCAGCTACAACTACTAATAGTAGTAGCAGCTCCTTAATAGTTTTTTTTCCGTTGCATTTATCTCATTCATTTCTTTTTCCTCAGTGGTACGTACGTACCAGTCTACTCCATTGTAGTAAACATCGTGTTCTACTCCAACGGTGTGCAGTTCAGTGCATTGCAGGGTATACAGTGTATATATGAGTCAAATCTGAAATCTCTCGTCTGCCTTGTGTATTATTTCCGTGTACAAAGGTAGACTATAAATATATATACACATACCTCCACACATATGTATCTCTAAGCAATTCCTTCTCCTTTAGGTTATTGCCATTCTTTTTGTTGCGTACTTTCTACCCTCTTCTCATTTACTTGACTCGACTCGACTCACAGAGAGTCAGTCAGGGAAGAACATCCCCCCTAAGTTCGTTGTTGTGTGTGCACTCACTCTGTGTGAGTGAGAGAGCTATACGCTCTTTCCTGTGTTAGACTTAGCAGCAGCAGCTGAATTGCCATGCGGGTCTCCCGATTTCTTCTCCTTAGCATTCCCCGTCCACTCCATTGACTCATGCTGCTCACAACTCTGTAAGTTCTCTCCATACCAGTGCTCCTTCCTTCCTTCTCTCTAGAACAGAACTTCTCTTCTACTCATAAAATGTGTATAGCAGTTGACATTGCATACCACCTATGTTCCTGAGTCCTTACCAACAGCCACGTACTGTTATATATGCCTTCCTTTCCCCGCCCGGCTCCTTTCCTCGCAACAAATTCAATGAAATCCAATGCGAAAATAAAATGAGAGGGGAAGTAGGGAAGGAAGTAAAGAAAGTAGTGAAAAGAGAGACAAGACTAGAGACAGACAGACAGAGAGAGAGAGCTTCGCCAAAGGATATACTTTAGTTATTCTTTTTAGTTGAGTCAGTGTAATTTTCCGTGATGACGAGACACTATAGACCAAGAATATCGCTGCACATTAAGAGAAGAGCAAAGAAAATAGCAATAAAGAGAGTAAATTTTGCTCAACCCCAAAAGGAATATATTCCTATGGTTGATTGCATTCACTTCCATGTATCTGGGAGCAGGAACGTTCACGTTGATGGTGGCAATGGACAGTTTCATGCTCTTGGCGATACATCTATCGATTCCATCCGCTCTCTCTCTCTCTCTCTCTCTCTCTCTCTGTCTCTCTCTCTCTGTCTGTCTGTTGATGGGTTCACAAGCCAAATTTGTGTGCGGGGTGATACGACTACTTTTAGGTGGTTAGCTCACAAGCCATCCTGATAGAGTAGGTAAACGTAGTATCGTGTGTGCGAGATACTGTATGCACTCCACTCGATACAGAGTACACACAAAGTATTTTAAGTAGAACATGAAGAGCTACTTTAGACAGTGATGACAAATGAGAGTCGAGTCAAGTCTGTGCAAATGGCCATTTCCATCTCCGGGAGCATTACGTTTTTTTTGATGAGCACGGGGCTTTCTCTATCTCTCTCTCTCTCTATTCCAAGTCGTAACTTTCCCGTTCAGTGTGTGAGGCGTCGAGTCGTTCGAGTCGTCAAGTGCCATTACAAGTGTATTACCATAGGCTAATATGCATGCAGAGAACAGAGCTTCTTATCACACGGGGATATTGGTCGTCTTCTAAAGCACATAAGACACGCTGTCGTTGAATATGACGACGCAAGCGACTCATCTCTCTCTCTCTCTCTCCGGTTTCTTGTCAGCAATTCCAAATCCATCGAAACCTCTCTCTCTCTCTCTCTGCATCTAAATCTAGTTCTTACTGGATATTTCTGTAGAGAGAGTCAAGGTACGGGGTCGTATGCACACCGTGCATAAAGTTATTGGTTGCTCCCCCTCTTCTGTCTCGTGAGTCAGTCTCTTCTGATATTCTTCTTCGGTACTTTGGGCTCCCTCAGCACAAGGCTTAGATCCTAGTTGATTTCATCGGGAGCACCACCATGGAAAGGATAATAATGGTATGCACTGCAAGTCTAACATCTATGTACTACAGAGATCGAGATAGTAAAGTGAAGACTAGCCGATCCCCATTTATTGGATTAAGTGGCATCTTGTGTATTCTGTCTTGTCCAGTTCTTCCTACGCGGACTTTTTCCATCTATCTGCACAGACACAGCACCATAATAATTTCCCTCTGCTCGCCCGTCTTCCTTTAAAGGCATGGAGAATGGACGTCTCATCTATTTATGTACATACAATGTGTCTTTGTCGCCCAAATGGGTGCTTCACAAGTAAACTGCAGTCTGTGCGGGTAACGAGCGGGGTATTTTAGCCACTGGACAACTTCCTTCCTATATTTGGCATGTAAACAGAATACAAGATGGGCAAAGAGAGAGAATGAGAGGACGTGAGGGTGAGTTTGTTGGGCAGCGGTGCCTAAAAATTTTTGCTGCTATTCTTCCCCTTGTCCTGTCTATCGTTGCAGTTAAAGGCAAGTTGCAAGTTGACGCAACTGAAGTTAAATCAAGACGCATTCTTCTTCTCTCTTCTTCTTCGCATCCACAAACAACAAATTACGGACAAATAATATGAGTTGGTGGGAGGCTATTGATACGGCGGAGAGATAGACGGCCGCCCCGTCACTGTAGATGGAAAGACGGGCCTGCAACTTCCAATGTACGTGAACAAACTGACAGATAAGAACAGAATGGCAACTAGTATGTACCATAGTAGAAGTTAGCACAGCATGTTTTGCTATCTCTCCCTCTCTGAGTGCGTCTCTTTTTAGACGTTGATATATCTTGGAATTGTTATCGATATAAAGAGGCATCAGTCGGCTGATGAGCTGTCGCGTCCATTCAATATGTACACACTGTACATGGGATGTAGTATACAGATACAGTTCACAGACACAATGTGTATGTAAAATGTATAGTCGTGTAGACGTTCAATCTGACAGAGCTCTGTACACACTGTTCTTTTATAGGTCTTATACTTATTTGGCATCATATGCTCAGTGTTCGGTTAAATACGGATGGGAATACAGTGCGGATGTTGTTGTGATGGTAAAGAGAAAATAATATTGGTGGTAGTAGGAACTATAGAAGAGCGTAAAAGAGTCAGAGAGAGAGAGAGAGAGAAGGATTTTACGAACGAAAATGTTGACAGGCGGATTTTCTGAATAAAGAAAAGCAGAACGGTGGTACGGAAATGAGATTTCCAAGTGAAATCATTTATTGCATGAAAGAGTCGCGACTGACTTTATTCGACTGAATCTACTTCATGGTATTTTTATTTTGTTTCTGTCTACTCTCCTTTTTCCATCGTAACTCGATTTTCTTCCTCGCGCTCCAGTATCAATTTAAATAAGATAAAATGAATTGCCATAGAGAGATGATTTGTCTCCCAGATCAGCTCAATTCTTATTCACCCACTTACAGTGCACACAAAGGAATGGCACACCATGTAGAATCTACTCAATTTGCATAAGTACAGGTTGTAACGGAACCATAAAACGCAATATTCATGCACTTATAAACAATACAGTGTTTTATTATGTAGCAAGAAAATATCGTTTGTGATGTACCTACGAGCACGCTCTGCACTCTAACTGAATATTTAGAGTCGGGAAATTTGTATTATTAACTTGTGTTATTGATTGTTCTTCAGTTTGAATGCAATTTACTCCATAGAGAAAATGTAGCCACTTTTTCTGTTGGACAAGTTCAATGAAACGTTCCTGTTCACGTTGAATAACTTGGAAAATAAGAATCCTTTGGGAAATATTTTTCCTATTATTTCTCAATATTGGCTTGTATGGATTTTTATTATTAATATGAATAGAGCCTTAAGCAATTGTGCTGGAACGTAGGATGGCAAACAATATCTCTCTAATGCTAATTCAACATAATATTACTAGGCTCTCTGAATACACATTTGCATGGTGTGATGTTTCCATGTTACGATGAAAGAAAAATCGGGAGGAAACCAGGAATGGCCTACGAATCACAAATATGATTACAGTCTTCAGAGTCGAGTCTGTCAAAGAAACTATGACTTCCTTTCTAATAGGAATATTCTTAGAAACGACCAAAGACGATATTGTTGTGTGGTACACGTGCGTGCATAGCATCGTCTCCAATTATAACTTTTCTATAGAGTATACAGTACACCATGTACATAGTAGAAGAATATCGACTGGATTCAGCTCAAAGCACTGTCCTTTGTGCTTGGCATGTAAAAAATATTTGGATCGTGGAGCAGAAACAAGCAAATGTGTAGCAACAAACTATAAAAGGATATCACATACTGTGTGTATGTGTTTTGTGTGTAGTCTCCTCATGTATGCAATATTCATTTGGAGGAATCACGCTTCCGCGACTTTGTAAATGCAAGTCAAGAAACAGATACAAAGGTAATCGTGAACAAGTTAGTAAAGGTGACACCGTGTGCGGGATACAGTAAGGTCTTGCATGTGTCCACGTACATTTAGATATCCACTCGAAAGACTTTCAACACAAAGTTACTGAATCCCTTGTTCTCTCAGTCTACATAATAACACAAAGCAGCAGATAGTAACAAATAAGCATTAATGTATTTGAAAGTAACATTATTTTTTTAATCTTCCCCAAAAATTTGAAAAATCCTATATTATATTTGTTGAATAAAATTGCTCGATTCGTATTACTCCCCAGTTTCATGCGCAAAGATTTCTGTCTCCATTATTCTTTTATCATAAGAATAATATTATGTTCAAACAGTAAAGCTCACATGATACGTGCCCCATAGTATTATACATACATCCAAAGGCATTTGTGCTTATAGATTTTTATACGTACACGTTTTTATATGTGTAGACGCATATTGTGAGATAAAATGTAATATTGAGCTGAAAACTTGTAGCCAGTTATGTTTTTGTGCTCACTTCATCAGAGCAGACACTGCATAAGCAAACAAGATAATTCCGGCTACAGCATATATATTGGTAATATGTTGTGTGCACACACACACACACACATGCAGTCATTCCTTAACATTTAAGAAGGCACAACGATTCCTGTACATATTTGCTATGTAAAAACGTGTAATGTAAGGCGTAAGGTCGTATCTTGTAAGATAACCAAGAACTAGTCAACAGTTCATGTTCATGTGTACGCTTATGTAGGCAAAACTGCTAAAAATGCAAATCGTGTTATGTGGTAGTAATGGTAAATAGTAATGGTGGTAGTCGTAGGAGAAGTACCAGTGCTAGGTTATGAACTTACACGCTAACTAACTGAAAGTTCGAGTAAACATAGAAATAAGTACGCGTTTGAAGTTCACAGAAGAAGGCATTTGCAGATCTCCAACAACAACAAGTAGCAAGACGAGTGGGTTTGTCTCTGTAACTAAACGTCTAATCCCTTCCTCCGCTAAATTGCTACAGGTCTCCATAAAAAACATTTCGGGTTTAAGTGCGTACATGTCTAGGCAGTGGTTGAAGGGAAAGAGGAAAGGGTTCACTCTCATTGCCAGTTGCACTTTTGGGTCACGGAAGAATTTCCATCAAGTGGTTATATCATCTGAAGAAGTCTACCTCACCCTCAGCAACTCCACTTTTCGTGGAAGCCAAAGGAAATTTCGTCTGCTGTCGAACAGAACAGATAGAATTTAGAGAGGATCTCTCTCTCTCTCTCTCTCTCTCTCTCTCTCACTCAGAGTTGCTACTGTTGATTGCTGGCAGTTTGGAGGATGATCGGTTTGAGGAAGGGATGCTCATAATGTGCTATCTTTTTAGATAAGTCCAGTCCAATAGTCGAGTCTATCCCAGAGATCATCTAAACAATGTTCCCCGACATCTGTTCTTCCTTCTGCTTCTTATTCTTCTTCTTCTTCTTCTTCTTCTTCTTGTGCACACAGAGCTACTTAGATGTGCAGACACTTGTGCTCACATTCACCCTTCGTTTTATAATAAACAGCAGAGTTGCCTTCACAGTAGACATGTGTGAGCTTATACAGTTAGCTATGATTTACTAAGAGATTGCTACAACAACTTTGCCTTGCTATTTCGCTAACATGTAAACGTAGAGCCGATCTTGACGAAGAACATCGACCAGCCAGAAAAGAAACGAAGGGATGCTCCGTAGACATTTTTGCCTGTTCCTACTTACTGTACAGATTTTATGAGGCTTTTCTGTTTATACGAAAAAATCAGCTTTCAAGTGTCCATGCGGATAAGTTTTTCTGTAAACCTCATCAGTCGAATAGTGAAGAAAGGAAATATTTACTCTTCACTTTATTCGAGATGTATTGCTTAAGTACACACTATCTATGTATGATAGCATGTTCTATATACAAATATGCATTTGGTATCTGCCTTGAACATATATTCTTCACAACGAAATAGGATGTGACAAAAATTTTAAATGTATTATTGTAAAAGTATAAAGGAAGTCAGTATTTGGGTTATTCAGATTGTTCTCTTCCTACTTTTTCTGTCGTATAAAATAATTGAAGTACATGTTCAATTGTTCTGTCACTATAAATGTTTATGTTACGACATTCCCAGTGTTAATTTTAGCCTTCTAGTAAATCCTACTTAGTCAACTGTAATCTATTTAGTAAGTCAGTAGATTTTATTTGTAATAAAACCTGAAGCACAGCGCAAAACAAATATTTATCTCCAACCAATCAACTGCATTACCAAATTCCTCAGATACAGTTAAAGTACATGATTTACGATGAATGTACAGAATTTCCTATCTCCTCTGCCTTTAAACCTAAGTACATTAATCTGAAAGGCTACTGTTGTTGGCTAAGCGGAGTATTAGAGCGTCTGCTGATTATTGTGAGCTTAAACACCAGTAGAGATTATGGTACACACAATGAGTGTGGTTCGTTTGAGGGAAATCAGTACATCCAGAAAGTGCAATGGAGTTATTGACTGTCTTTAGATAGGAAAAACCATTACAAAGTGCTGGAGGATAGTAAAAAGGAATTCGATGGCTCTGTACATACAACAAATGCTGACTGGACTGTTGCACTCGGCACAAAAGTACCTGAACGTTGAAATTATGTTTATAGTCAACATGCCTATACGATCTCCAGTTTCCCATTATCAGCACACAACAACAACTGCACTTTCGACATTGTCCTAAGCCATAGCATAGGAACGAGTCACGTCACAAAATTCTCTTCAGAGTTCTCCGGTA